>CANTUQ010000559.1:0-21454 GCA_947683425.1 Excoecaria cochinchinensis
TATCAAACAAAAAAAATTGACGGTGATAAACGCGTTTGCTCTGCCTTTAAAATGCAGAATAATTTAGCATTGTAAACAATGGAAATAATCTCAACCATTTCAATTTTCTTTGTATTCCTTCAGTTGAAAGAGAGTTAAAGAGTGAGTATAAGTGTTCTACAAAATTGTGAGGGTGTAATTTTGTGAGAGTATTTCTCAAATTATTACTAAAACTTGAGAGATTATTTGTAATATCATTATTTCATAGTGAAAATTTCTCGGAGTTTGTCCCGTAATTTTTCCTTCTATAATCACAAGAGAGTTTTTCACGTAAATTTTTGTGTCGTTTTTATCTTGGCAGTTATTTATTTATTTACCTTTTTTCGCAAAAAGTGGTATCAGAGTCAGGTTCGGCTATTTTTTACACTGCATCAGGACTGCTGTCCAATGGAGTAGCAAATTTTGAAAAAATAAATATACTGTCAGAAAGAAAAAAATATAAAAATTTTTTCGGTAAGATCCGTTTCAAAAACAGGTGTAAAACGAGAAATTTGGTGAATAGTGGTACTATTCAAAGTGCAAATTTTTCATTCAAAATTTGCATGGAACTGTAGCTTTTTGTTCGATGTTACCGTTCAGAGTACTGTAGCTGGGTACTATTCAAGGTACTATTATGTGGTACTATTTAAGGTACTATTCATACGGCACTATTCACAGCAGCAACATGACAGGATAGAAAATTGAGATCGAAAAGTTTAACGGCATCGGCAATGGCAATTTTTCCCTTTGGCAAAGAAGGATGAAGGATCTTCTTATTCAGCAAAAGGTCCACAAAACTCTATTGGGCAAAGAAAATAAGCCTAGTACAGTCAAGGATGAAGATTGGGAGGAGATGGATGAAATTGCAGCAAGCACTATTTGTCTAAATTTATCAGATACCATTTTGCAAAATATCGAATCTAAAGATTGCAAGACTGCCAAAGATACTTGGGAGACTTTAGAAAAATTGTACATGTCAAAGAATCTTTCCAACAAGTTCCATTTATGGAAAGAGCTGTACCGGATGTGGATGCCGGACAATGTGGATATGTTGCAACATTTGAGTAACTTTAATGGCATGATCTCTCAATTATTAAAGTTTGATGTCAAGTTCAACGATGAAGAGAAAGCCATACTCATTATGGATACACTCCCCTCCACATATGACCACCTCATCACTACTCTTACTTATGGGAAAGATAAGTTAGAGTATGAAGTTATAGCAGAATCCTTGGTGTCTTTTGAGAAACAAAACAAGGCACGTGGTTTAGAGTCTCAAGCTCTTATTATAGAGAATAGAGGAAGAGCTCAAAATCGAGGAGGGAGGAACAAAAACGACAAGTCCAGAGGAAGATCAAAATCCAAAATAAAAAATAATGGTTATTATCATTGTGGGAAGCTAAGCCACATAAAGAAAAATTGTCAAATCTGGAAACGTGAACAGATGGAATCTAGCCAAAAGAAAAATGGTGGCGATAACAACACAATCACAGCAGCAACCGTAAAAGAAGAAGTAACCACAGTAATTGCTGAAGATTGCTTACATGTCAGCAATAACATGAACGAGTGGGTGGTAGATTCGGGAGCTTCTTACCATATTACTCCCAACAGAGAAATATTTACCACATACAAAGCAGGTGACTTTGGTAATGTGAAGATGGGAATTCTACATACTCCAGAATACTTGATCAATAGATCTCCATCAGTTCCTTTAAAATTTGACATTCCAGAAAGAGTATGGACAGGAAAAAATATTTCCTACTCTCATTTGAAGGTGTTCGGATGCAAAACTTTTGTGCATATACCAAAGGAGCAAAGATCAAAGCTTAATGATAAGGCACTTCCATGTATCTTTATTGGCTACGGAGATGAAGATTTTGGCTACAGGTTCTGGGATCTAATAAAGAAAAAGTTCATAAGAAGCAGAGATGTGGTCTTTCATGAGGACCAAACAATTGAAAGTTTGGATAAAAAAGAGAAAGAGCTCGAAAAATCCATTGTTGAGCTAAACTCTCCACAGCAACAGTTATTCGATGGAGAAGAAGCACAAGAAGCAAATGAAGATGTTGAGCTGCATCCTACTGATGATGATGTTGAAGATGTACCAGTACAGGATGGTCATTACCAACAGCCGGAGAATGACGAACAACAGTTAAGACGATCAACCAGAAATCGAATGTCGTCTACAAAATACCCAGCGTCGGATTATATCCTTCTTACTGAGAATGGGGAGCCAGAAAGCTTTGATGAAGTAATGGCTCATAAAGACAAAGACAAGTGGATGGAATCCATGCAAGAGGAGATGAATTCTCTCATGAAAAATAACACCTATGAATTGATGAAACTTCCAAAAGGCAGGAAGGCCTTGAGAAACAAATGGGTGTACCGGATAAAAGATGATATTCAAGAAAATCTGGTGAAATACAAAGCTCAATTGGTCGTCAAAGGTTTTGGTCAGAAGAAATGAATTGATTTTGATGAGACCTTTTCTCCAGTGGTGAAGATGTCATCGATCAGAGTAATCTTGAGACTAACAGCCAGTCTAGATCTTGAGATTGAGCAGATGGACGTAAAGACTGCATTTCTACATGGAGATCTAGAAGAAGAAAGTTATATGCAGCAGCCTGGAGGGTTTGAGGTCAAAGGAAAAGAGAATATAGTATGCAGATTGAGAAAAAGCTCGTACGGACTAAAGCAAGCTCCTCGATAATGGTACAAGAAGTTCGATTCATTTATGATGGATCGAAAATACAAGAGAACAATAGCAGACTCCTGTGTTTACATCAAGCATTTTCCTCGTGAGAAATTTGTCATCCTACTATTATATGTTGATGATATGTTAATAATTGGTCAAGATGATAGAATGATCAATCAGTTAAAGAAAGAACTTTCTGAAGTCTTTGATATGAAAGACTTGGGTCCAGCAAAGCAAATTTTGGGGATGAAAATTACCCGAGATAGGAGGTCTCGAAGGCTATGGCTGTCACAAGAAAAATATATTGAACGAATTCTTGAAAGGTTCAATATAAAAGGAGCAAAGCCAGTTTTTTCACCTCCTGGTGGGCAATTCAAACTCACCAAGGAGATGTGTCTTTCTTCAGAAAAAGAGAAGAAGAAAATGTCGACTACTCCATATTCTTTAGCTGTTGGTAGCTTGATGTACGCGATGGTATGCACAAGGCCAGATATCGCTCATGCAGTAGGAGTTGTGAGCCGTTTCTTAGCAAATCCAGGAAAGGAGAATTGGGAAGCTGTTAAATGAATTTTCAGATATCTAAGGGGAACGTCAGAAATGTGCCTAAGTTTTGGAAGGGGAAAACCAGTCTTGGAAGGATTTACAGATGCAGACATGGCCGGTGATCTTAATGATAGAAAGTCTACATCTGGATACTTGTTTACTTTTGCAAGGGAAGCTGTGTCATGGCAGTCCAAGTTGCAAAAATGTGTTGCTTTATCTACAACCGAAGCTGAGTATATAGCACTCACTGAAGCAGGAAAAGAAATGATGTGGATGAAAAATTTTCTCCAAGAATTAGGTTTAAAGCAAGAAGGGTACGTAATTCATTGTGATAGCCAGAGTGCAATTGATCTGAGCAAAAATGCTATTTATCACTACAGAACAAAGCATATCGATGTCAAATATCACTGGATGAAGCACTTGAGAGGAAATTATTTCAGGTTCAGAAGATTCATACAGACAAAAATGGAGCAGACATGTTGACAAAAGTGATTTCTAGACCGAAGCTTGAGTTGTGTTCTAAGCTTGCTGGAATGAGTTTGCAATAAAAGATTTGCAGTACTATTCTTTCTTGATTGGTTGAAAAGGGGGAGAATTGATAAAGTTTTCCAACTAAAAGAAAAAGCAAGAGGAAAAGTCAAAGAAAACGGAAAAACAAAGGAAAAAAATGGGTCAAAGAAAATGGCTTCAAATATAACGTCTATCAAACAAAGAAAATTGACGGTGATAAACGCGTTTGCTCTGCCTATAAAAGGTAGAATAATTTAGCCTTGTAAACAATGGAAATAATCTCAACCATCTCAATTTTTTTTGTATTCCTTCAGTTGAGAGAGAACTGAATAGTGAGTATAAGTGTTCCAAAAAATTGTGAGGGTGTAATTTTGTGAGAGTATTTCTCAAGTTATTACTAAAACTTGACAGATTATTTGTAATCTCATTATTTTATAGTGAAGATTTCTCGGAATTTGTCTCGTGATTTTTCCCTCTATAATCACAAGAGGGTTTTCCACGTAAATTTTTGTGTCGTTTTTATCTTGACAGTTATTTATTTATTCACCTTTTTTCTCAATACTTCCAGCCCAAAACTTCCAAGGGGTCGAGCCTTGATCACGAATACTCTCCGCTAGCAAGGCCCAAAGTTTGTGGCTCCGTAATGTTAGCTCCCATGTCTCACTTTCCGGTGATTTATGCCCCATCCATCTACAGCCTTGCCCTGCAACCACCTCGATTTTCGAGCGATGAGTCTGCACTTTTCACTATCTATTGAAGTTAAAAGCAAGAGATTAGGGTAAAATTTTGAATTCTGTTACCGGCACCGGTGGCACCAGAGCAGGGGACGGCTTTATCAACGACGGCAACGGATAGGTTAGAACCGATAAGAAACTGCCGGGCAATAGCCAACCCCATTATTCCGGCACCAATTATGACAACATTGAAGGTACGAGTAGAAGTAGAAGCCGCAATTATGGGTTCAGATCTTATTTGGGTATTGCTGTTTGACAGTGAAATTTGTTTCCCGGGCAATTTGGAGCCGAAGAAGCTTGTTTTGAAAGTGATAGCATATATATAAATGCCTACTAGGAAGTGAACGACGTCGGATTGGAACGCGAAAAATATAGAGACATGGAAGTAAAGATGTGAGATTTGATATCCAAATAATCCGTAAAATTGGACTTGGTGACTTGCTTTATGGTCTATTGATGGTTTTTGGTGATTTTGGTAGGGAAGAGGCACATTTGAAACCATGAAGGCAGAGAAGCCATTTTTCGCGCACAACAGCTGCTGGTTGCAGAAACTATAAAAATATGAATCACTAAGTAGACTATAGTCCATGGGCCATTAAAAATGGTTTGGCTTCAATGTAAGCCCCTGATTGAAATAAAATCATCCGTGGAACTCCATCACTCTAGTGATTATATAACTAGATTTTAATTTTTTTTTTCTCCTTCTCCCACTCACACCATCAAAATCAAGCAAGAAACTTTATTTTATTTTCTTTTTCCTTTTCTGTTAGTTTCTATTTTCCTTTTCAAAATTCAGAATCAATTCCTGAAAAACCTCCGATGGCTAATTTTTTGAATCTTGAGCAACGAATTATTCGGGATCGTCTTGAATGTCTGGAACAATTTATTGAAATATCCAACGAGAACCTTGAGGAGCTAAGGGAATTGATTACGAATAATGCTCGCGATTACGAAAAAAGCATTTCCTTGATTGGAAAATGGATTGATAATCATGTCGCAATATTGGTTGAAATGAAGGACTTGCTTGAGATCGTGAGCAATTCCAGAAAAGTTTTAAGTAGAGCGAAGAACTTCTTGCGTGGATGCGAGAGGTTTGTTGAATCTACTGATGCATGTACTACACTAAGGAATTTGACAGAATGGATAGATAAATTCGAGAAAGATCCGAGCTCAACCATTATTAATCTTGATTTGAATCCGGAGTGTGATTTGTTTAAACCTCTATTTGAGGCTCTTAAACCTTTTTGCCGTTAGTTTTCTGGGATTTGGTCCGTCAAGATTCAACAAAGATAAAGAAATTGAATTGGAGGAAAACTTTTTTTTTTTTTAATTAGTTAAGAGTAATTTTAGTTCGTTAACTGATATGTAATTATTAGCAGAAGATTTAGTTTTTTGATTAGTTTGATATTAAAGATTTTTGGAGAATTAAAAATTTTCATAAGAGATTTGCGCATGACTCTAGCTGATTCTCTTTTTCAAAATTGCTGATCTTCTGTTTGATGGGTCTAATGTTGTGATTCGTGTTATTTTAGTGTCAATTTCCCTACACTGGTAGCTCAAGTCTCAAATTTTGCCATAAGATGGACTGAAGAGATAAAAGTTACAACTTGAAAAACTATAATTCATTTTTTGTGGTTGACATGAAATCTCATCTAATTCTGATTCCAAAGACTTGATACAAATAAAGATCTGGAACAATATGCAAGAATCCAACAAGCATCAAATGCATAGAAAACTCCGAGTCACTTCGATGCTTGGATTCCCAACGCCTCAAAGCCCGTAATGTTGGAACCTCACTTCTGATTTGAGACCAGAGAGAATTGCCATTTTGCTCTTCTTAATTTCTGGACACAATCTTACGTGTCAGGTTGCATATGTGTCACAAAGGCCACACAATTTCCACATTCACGAAATAAAATGCAACTCATAGTTCATCCAAATTAATCATCCATTCCTTGCACCAGTAAGTGTCTAAAGGCTTTGATTTAGAATCAGCTGCTGAGGATAAGCCAAGATCTGCCAAGGCTTTGTCTAAGGAATTAGCTAAATGAGCATCCTATGCAAGCTCTGTTATAGGTTTCATAACTATCAGCCGTCACACCTTCTGAGCCCATGTCCCTTAAAAGTCCATGAACCTCTGAACTATCATTCAGGACATCCAAAAAAGTTTTAATTGAATTCAATTGAATTTTAAATAAATTGAAAGCTCGAATGATTCAAATAAATTTACAATGACTTTTCTTAAAACTAGTTGCCTACACTTAAAAAAAAAAAAATCTTTAGCAAATAATTTTTCCATTTCCATTAGACTGATTAAAGAAGATTTATTAATATATAAAAGAAATTACAGAAAAAAAAATAATAAAAAAGTAAGAGGAGTGAAAGTAGCCGCCTCCATAAAATCTCCTCCCAATTCCACCGCCTCCCTTCTCTTTCTCCTTTCACCAAATCCGTCATTATTCGTTCCTCGGCCATCGCTAGCTCCTCAGCCAAAGTAGAAGCCTGGTCAGTGAGCATATCAAATTGACACTGTAGATGCCTAAGCTGTCTTTGCAACTGTAAAGCTTCACTTTTATGTGCCAATGTTGCATCACTAAAGATGAAAAGAGTAACAATGTGAGTAACAATGGATAAAGAAAATGTGGCAATTAATTTACGTTGCATAGTTAACAATAAAATGTTTATTTCAGAGCAACTGACGGTGATCTGAAGTGAGTGTTCAAATCAAAAAAACATGCATACAAGCTACATATATACCTAGTAAATATCATACTCAGTAACGTCACCTTGCAGTTTAAAACTGTCATATCTCTCAGCTGACCAGAATCTGACATGAACTAGAATTCGATGCAATTATTGCACAAAAGGCAAGACATCTACAAAAAAAAATCCTTTCAGGATTGAATACGAAGGAGTTGCATGCAAAATGAATGTTTTGATTGCAAAGGGATTCCAATCAATACCATATACTTTAGACATTATACGCTCATTCAAGTTTTATCATTCATCAATAATGTTGTTGCAAGTGCTGCAAGACACGTCATGAAGCACAGATTTAAGGCATCCACACATTCAACCGAGAATTACCATTACATGACGGTAACTGTAAAACAATCACAAATTACAAGATAGAATCACTAATACATGCATTTCTATAAAACTTCAAATTCATAAAAATTGAGCCTGGATAACAGGATTTGGTCAATCACTAATATTTAACAATGTCTGCAAGAGAAACACCAGCTGAAAGACATGACTTCATGGCAAAAGCAATACCGTATATCTTTTAAAGCTTCTTCAGCTCCAAAAACTGCATCCTGATCATCTCTACTGGAAGAAAAAGCCGAAATGCTATAATAAGCAAAGTCCAAATCTCCACCCTGTAAAATGATAACATTTAATTCGTTAGCCTCAGCACATCCTTCAAATGCTACTCCACTCAATGACAAGAGAGAATTGTACTATAAAAAATAAAAATAAAAATTGTTCCCTGTTGTTGTATAATTAAAGTGATATATTACCTTTTAAAAAATAAAGCTCAGAGATGTATTACCATTAAAAAAAATAAAAAATAAATATGTTGTATTACTATAAATAATTAATCCTACAAGCAATTTTTTCAAGTTAGCATCTGCTCTAAAGTCAAAACCCTGATAATAATATTACAAACATTTTAATTTTTGATCACCACTACTACAAGCCAACCTACTGGCTGTCTACAACTAAGTTAAGAGTGATACACAACGCTTGCAGTATCGGGATGCATTTTTGCTTCCTATTTAGTGAGGAAAAGATCAATCAGAGCATTGCCAATGGCCACAATTTTCAAGAACTAAATGACATTAATGCTCCTCCAACAGATGTCTGTAGTAACACTGCTCAAGTTTTCAGATACTATCAAAGCCATCATTCAGCTATTTTGTCAGTCTCTTTCTTCAAGGAAGTATCTCTGGGTGTCGAATGGCCGGTTCTGGGGGTTGCGATCAGGTAACCCTGAAGGGACTCCATTCATTGGTGCAAATGTTGTGATCATAAAACACATAGTATACATGAGATTGCACTCAGTAAAATGTCCACACAAAATTATACCACCATGTGCAGAATCAGTTGGGGATGGGTGTTTTAAGCTATCTTTGTGCATGATCAGCACAACAGCTAAAAGAAATTAGAAAATCTACACGCACAAAAGCTCAAATAAAGAAACTGTCTGAGGATTTAATGGGAAAGATTTCCCACTTTTTTTCTGCAGTTCTAAGTAAGTATCACTTTTCTTTTTCCCATGGTCACGAATAAATAAACTGTTTGCGCACTAAAGATCAAGAGCTGTTTCAAGAATTAACTAATTACATCTTAAAAGCAATCAAAAAGAAAACATATCATTCAGCACATAATCACCAAACCAATCAACTAGCTTGCTGTTGATAAACAATAGTTTAAGCATAAGTGAGTATAAGAGTCCACAAAGAAATACATTTAGTCGCTGGATTCCCAAAGTAAATACATCATAGTGAAACTTCACCTCTTTCATCAAGGATAGTTTCTTTTGTGAGGACAGGATAACCTTTGTCTTTCTTCTTTTTTGGTTTACTCATAAATAAAAAACAATTTTTTACATCCTTCCAAATTTTGGCTCTATTAAACACAGATGGACTACAAGCTTACTTAAATGAGCATGCACAAACCAGACTTAATTTAAAAAAAGTAATGTAAGCTCACAAATGCAACCTTGGAGAGCCTAATTGATTCAAATTGTTAGCAAGTGTCTTGGTGCTTTATGAAGCCTTATAAGCATTCCTCTAATGGATTTAGCACATGGAAGCTAAATTATTAGACCAGAGCATAAAAAACTATGCACATTTAAAATACCTTTCTCCCTCATTCTTCTCTCTCTATCATACTCAAACTTGTCTTGAAGTTGGTTGACCCTATCCCAATTATCACCTTGTCTATTTCCCCCAAAACCTTGATCCTACATTCAAAAGTACAATCAAGTGAAGATATCATAAATGCATTAACTTGATTTCAACAAGCGCTAGTTCATATCCTTGGGAGAAAATATATTATTTGAATCCATACCTTCATCTGCTCCTGCAGGACAAGCAAAGTATTAGGCATCTCTAATTAGAACAATAATTTTGCACATAACAACCCTATAATACTTATAAAACAGATGGAAACAAAACTGTGATGGAACCGATAAGAAACTGCCGGTTCGAGCCGATAAGAAATTGCCGGGCAATAGCCAACCCATTATTCCGTCACCAATTATGACAACATCGAAGGTACGAGTAGAAGTAGAAGCCGCAATTATGGGTTCGGATCCGATTTGGGTATTGCTGGTGACTATAAAACTAAATTTTAATTTTTTTTTCCCTTCTCCCACTCACATCATCAAAATCAAGCAAGAAACTTTCTTTTCTTTTTCCTTCTCCGTTAGCTTCTATTTCCCTTTTCAAAATTCAGAATCAATTTCTGAAAAACCTCCGATGGCTAATCTTTTGAATTTTGAGCAGCGAATTATTCGGGGTCGTCTTGAATGTCTGGAACAATTTATTGAAATATCCAATGAGAACCTTGAGGAGCTAAGGGAATTGATTCCGAATGATGCTTGCGATTTCGAAAAGAGCATTTCCCTGATTGGAAAATAGATTGATAATCATGGCTCAATATTGGTTGAATTGAAGGAATTGCTTGAGATGGCGAGCAACTCCAGCAAAGCTTTAAGTAGAGCGAAAAACTTCTTGCGTGTATGCGAGAATTTTGTTGAATCTGCTGATGCACGTACTATACTAAGAAATTTGTCAGAACGGATAGCTAAATTCGAGAAAGATCCGAGCTCAACCACTACTAATCTTGATTTGAATCCGGAGTGCGATTTGTTTGAAACTCTATTTGAGGCCATTAAACCTTTTTGCCGTTAGTTTTTTGGGATTTGGTCCGCCAAAATTCAAGAAAGATGAAGGACTTGAATTGGAGGAAAATTTAAGACTTGAGCTACCAGCGTAGGAAAATTGACAGTAAGATAACATGAATCACAACATTAGACTCACCAAACAAAAGATCAGCAATTTTGAGAAAGAGAATCAGTTAGAGTCATGCGCAATTCTCTTATGAAAATTTTTAATTCTCCAGAAATCTTTATGGTCAAACTAATAAAAAAACTAAGTCTTCTGCTAATCATGACATCTCAGTTAACGAACTACAACTACTCTTAACTAATTAAAAAAGAAGTTTTCCTCCAATTCAATTCCTTTATCTTTCTTCAATCTTGGCAGATGAATTAGCAACCCAATCCCAGAAAACTAACGGCAAAAAGGTTTAAGGGCCTCAAATAGAGGTTCACACAAATCGCATTGCGGATGCGAATTCAAATCAAGATTAGTAGCGGTTGAGCTTGGATCTTTCTCAAATTTATCTATCCGTTCTGTCAAATTCCTTAGTGTAGTACGTGCATCAGCAGATTCAACAAATCTCTCGCATCCACGCAAGAAGTTCTTCGCTCTACTTAAGGCTTGTCTGGAGTTGCTCGCGATCTCAAGCAAGTACTTCATTTCAACCAACATTGCGACATGATTATCAATCCATTTTTCAATCAGGAAAATGGTCTTTTCGTAATCGCGAGCATTATTCGCAATCAATTCCTTTAGCTACTCAAGGTTCTCGTCGGATATTTCAAAAAATTGCTCCAGACATTCAAGACGATTCCGAATAATTCGCCGCTCAAGATTCAAAAAATTAGTCATCGGAAGTTTTTCAAAAATTGATTCTAAATTTTGAATAGGCAAATAGAAACTAATAGAGAAGGAAAAAGAAAAGAAAAGAAAGTTTCTTGCTTGATTTTAATAGTGCGAGTGGGAGGAGAAAAAAAAAATTAAAATCTAGTTATATAATCACCAGAGTGATAGAGTTCCACGGATGATTTTATTTCAGTCAGGGGCTTACATTGAAGCCCAACCATTTTTAACGGCCCATGGACTATAGTCTACTTAGTGATTCATATTTTTATAGTTTCTGCAGGTTGTGCGTGAAAAATGGCTTCTCTGCCTCCATGGTTTCAAAGGCGCCTCTTCCCTACCAAAATCACCAAAAACCATCAATAGACCATAAAGCAAGTCAACAAGTACAATTTTACGGATTATTTGGAGGATATCAAATCTCACATGTGCTAATGTCGCATTATTCTTAATTAGGGTTGTGCAACGGTCGGGTTCGGGTCAACCCGAACCCGAAACCCGATGTAGCCACTTAAAACTTATATTACATAATAACTAATAACAATAACAATCAAAATCCATGGAAGCAACCATATTTCGATCTTCAATTAATTCACGAACAACCTAATTATATATTATAAAAAACAATCAAATATAAAATTAAAAACAAATAACAAATAAAATAAAATTTAAATTGTATATAAATTAAATTTACCATACTACTAAGTATTCATCCGTCGATGGTTATCCTGTCCAAATTTGTTGGTATCCCTTGATTGAGACATCTACATATTTCAGCACACACATGATCAATTAATAATATTGCAGTAACAAATTTAAGTAAACATAAATAGAAGCCATCTCATCAAATTAATTTCACAAACAATTACGCTTATTAATTTAGAGATAGGAATTAATGTAATTAAAGTGCAGATTAAAAAGAAAAGAAAAGAAAGAAGCTAGCTTTTGATACTGAAATCAAATCAATTTCACAAACAATTAAGCTTATTAATTTAGAGATAGGAATTAATGTAATTAAAGTGCAGATTAAAAAGAAAAGAAAAGAATCTATTGTTAAATAAGGAGTGCTCAAAAATCACGTATCTAGACTAGATTGGTAAATAGATCAAGAAATTATCTTATTCCAACTCCCCTCTTTCTCTTTAATTTGGCCATTAATTTTCAACTGTCACATAAATAAGGGCATACATGCTCATCCCTACCCCTGTTGTTCACCTAAATTACATTATCAAGAAATTATGTTGGGCAACAATGGAAAGATAGCATAATAGCATTAATTTAGAAATAAATAATTAAAGCATATGCATGTGTACAAACATTCTCACATGACTCAGTTTCAAGCTATTAAAGTCCATAATCGTTTTCTATAATATAAAAAAATTAAATTAAATTATTGATTTAAATTTTAATTTCATATTACTTTTTTAATTCGATTTAAAAACTTAAAGTTTATTTTCTAATTAAATTTACCTTAATACGTCAAACAAATCATCCAATAATATCACAAATTCAACATTTATTTTGACCATTTAATGCATTATTCAACATATTACAAATAAAAGCAGCTTCATATATATATATATATATTCACAAAAAGCTGTAAATTTAATTAGCAATTGGGTACTTACATTAGAGAATATATAAAAAGAAATTCAGGTAAATCAAATATAGTATTTATCATCCAATAAGGTTTTGCTCTAATATAGTATCACTGATAGTCACAAAAAAACAGAGCTGCAAAATTCTGTATTTTTAAGATTTTCAACATTTAAGGAGAGGAATAATTGATTTAATTCTATTTGCAATTTATGTATATAAATAAGGGCATAAAAATTTCAGACTTATATCAACAAAAGCCAACGGTTAAGAATAGTGTTAGAACATACATATAAATATATATACAGAGAAAGTGCATGACAAGCAATATAGCCTGCTTGAATTCCCCTATAAAGTGCATTAACTTTGTGCAATTAGCATCCACATATTACAATTGCTAACAGGATAGAAGTAGAAAATGAAAACTTATGGAAGAATATTTCATATGTTTTACAGAGTTAAGCAAGCTCCACAGAGTAAAGAATTTCTACAGCAAGTACCAATTTGTACATATCTAATCACTAAAGTCTAAGATTATATCATTGCATCTTCCCTCGTTCAGATGGACCATGTCAGCAACCAATAGAAGAGAAATAAAAGCAAAAACCGTAACATTACACATAGTCAGAAACACGAAAAATGGCTAGAAGAGGAGAGGCAAAACACTAAACATGATATTCAGCAACACAATAGTCAGTGACACAAAGCATTAACGGCAAATCTCAAAAAATCATACAAACAAATTCCAAAAAATCGCAAGCCAAGAAAATCGCAACACAAAATCGCGATATGTGAGTAAACACAGCGATGGAGAGACGATGCTTACCTCTGGTGGCGATAGGTAACGGAGAGAAGCGACGGCGTCCGGTGGTGGCGATAGGAGGCGGCGGTGCTAGGGCAGAACGTATTTGGGATTTAGGGATTTTGAGAGAAAGGAAATCGGGAAATAGGAAGAGAAGAACAGATTTGGGATTTTGTGGGTTTATTTTTATCTTCATTTCGGTCGGGTCGGGTTTAATAATGTTTAACCCGACCCGACCTAAACCCTACCTATCTCTATTTCTCACACCCGACCCGCACAATCCTACCCGATTTACATTTTCGGTTCGGGTCAGTCGGGTAATGCACACCCCTAGAAAGATGGACGTCAATTCATTGACAGGTCTGACGGTTTAACATCACAGACATTTTTAGGGTCTGTAGTGCTGTAATTATTTTATTGCTAAGTAGATCTGCGGTGCTCATTAACTTGGTTTAAAGTATATGCGGTATGGGGCAAGGAAACTGAAAAATTAGACTGAACCCAAATAACCAATTATCAATTCATTGGTTTTTTATAATCCCCGAATGATCATAAAATAATGGAAGAGTACGATTGGATTTATAAAATTAAGAATTTATTCTTAATTTTATAGCTTCTTTAAGAATTTATTCTTAATTTTATAGCTTCTTATCCATCTAAAAGAATTTATTCTTAATTTTATAGCTTCTTTAAGAATTTATTCTTAATTTTATAGCTTCTTATCCATCTAAAATCCAATCGTACTCTTCCATTATTTTATGATCATTCGGGAATTATAAAAAACCAATGAATTGATAATTGGTTATTTGGGTTCAGTCTAATTTTTCAGTTTCCTTGCCCCATACCGCATATACTTTAAACCAAGTTAATGAGCACCGCAGATCTACTTAGCAATAAAATAATTACAGCACTACAGACCCTAAAAATGTCTGTGATGTTAAACCGTCACAGACCTGTCAATGAATTGACGTCCATCTTCCCGCCATTTCTCTCTGCGGCTAAAGAAACTACTTGGTCGATCGCTACTTCTCATCGTTAGTCAACTACTTGGCTGTTGTAGTGTCACCGATCCGCTGGAAATGGCTTCCGTGTCTCTTTATTCTCTGCGTTCCAATCCCAGTTACCACGACGTCGTTTCGCTTCCTAGTAGGCATTTATATGCTGTCACTTTCAAAACGAGCTTCTTTGGCTCCAAATTGCCGGGAAACAAATTTCACTGTCAAACAGCAATACCAGAATCCGATCCGAACCCATAATTGCGGCTTCTACTTCTACTCGTACCTTCGATGTTGTCATAATTGGTGCCGGAATAATCGGGTTAGCTATTGCCCGGCAGTTTCTTATCGGTTCGAACCTATCCGTCGCCGTCGTTGATAAAGCCGTCCCCTGCTCTGGTGCCACCGGTGCCGGTAACAGACTTCAAATTTTTACCCTAATCTCTTGCTTTTAAGTTCAATAGATAGTGAAAAGTGCTGACTCATCGCTCGAAAATCGAGGTGGTTACAGGGCAAGGCCATATATGGATGGGGCACAAATCACCGGAAAGTGAGACATGGGAGCTAACATTACGGAGCCACAAACTTTGGGCTTTGCTAGCGGAGAGTATTCGTGATCAAGGCTTGGATCCCTTGGACGTTTTGGGCTGGAAGAAGACCGGTATTTTAATTTTCTTTGTCTATTTTCTAATTATGAATGATACTTATAGTAAATATTGGATTTAATTAAATTGTGGTGGTGATGTTGATTATTGTAATTTTTAGGAAGTTTGTTGGTGGGAAGAACGCCTAAAGAGTCTGATTTGTTGAAAAGCAGGGTAAAGCTGCTATCTGAAGCTGGATTGAAGGCAGAATATTTGTCTAAACACGACTTGCATTTGGAGGAACCTGAAGTAGAGGTCGGGGAAGGTGGTGGAGCTGCCTTTTTTCCTGATGACTGTCAGTTGGATGCTCAGCGTACAGTAGTGTTTATCGAAAAGGTCTTGCATTTTTCTCAACTCATGGTCAAGAATTTTCCTTTCAGGGTGTCACTGTTTTATTTACTGCTATCTATTTGTTTCATTTTAGGCTAATAGATATTTTGCGTCCAAGGGGAGATATGCTGAGTTCTATTTCGATCCAGTGGCAAGTTATTGAGGTTGCTGTTTACACAATCTCTGTAATGAGTAACGCACAGTTTACATATGTAAAAGTGATACGACATTTGAAATTAATGGTTGTTTTCAGGTCTTCTAGCAGCGGCGACATTGAAGCTGTTCAGACTTCCAAGAATACCTTGTATAGTAAGGTCATCATAATTGCAGCAGGTTGTTGGAGTGGCTCTTTGACCCGTGATCTATTTAGAGAATCTGCGTTAGATGTACCTGTTAAGCCTAGAAAGGTTGGAATTGGGATGTGAACCATTTTTCTTCATTCTCCATGAATATATTTTCAGCTCACATTTGTTAGCTTCCTTGCCTTTTCCCCCTTTCTCCCTGTCAACATGTTTTTATACTTTTGAACATCATCTAGTTGCTCACCAAGCATATTTTATGGAAAATGTAAGTCCACAGCACTGCTGAACTGTTGCTCTGCTCTCAAGCTTTGTTGCTGAGCACGGGGAAAGGGGGTGGGTGGCTGGTTAAAAGACCACCAGTCTTTTCTGTTGTCCAATAAGAAGTGTAGGTTTTTATGCTTTATTTTGCTCCATGGAACCAATTTCTTGATGTTAAATATCTTTATGTTATACCCATCAAAACATTGTGAATTATTTGGTATGATTCTTGCTGGAGATTGGTACAGAGATGCCCATTTACAATGTCTAATATCGGTTTAGCTGTTTGCCTGAATAATGGATGACACGTGACCTTTAAGAAAGTGTGTGATAGTTCTGGATTCTTCATTCTTGTTTACATCAACATGTCCAGTTAATTAATAACCATGTTTCATGCTATGGCCTTTTTGCCGGAAATTGAACCTTGCACTTATGCATTATGCTTCTGCATCTGATGACTTTCTAATGAATAAATATAACCCTAAACATGTCAATTTGCTCTCATATTGTCGTCGCTGTTGGTGGGAGAGAAGCATATGATCTCATACTGACATTTATGTTACTCTTTTTTTCCCTTTTTTATCCATTCAATTTGATGTACCTAATTTTTTTTCTTTTGCCTAATCTTCTGGCAGGGTCACTTGCTAGTGCTTGAGAATTTTTGTTCCTTTAAATTGAATCATGGCCTGATGGAGGTGGGCTATGTTGATCATGAACAACCAGATGTGATCAATGCAGCATCAGGACTGGTTGATCATAGGAAAACCCTGTCTGTTTCAATGACAGCCACTATGGATTCTCTGGGAAACCTCGTTCTTGGTAAAATAGATAGAGTTACTCTTCTAATCGAAAGCATACTTTGCATGTCCTATGTATTGTTTAATGCTTTAATCTTTTAATCCTAGCTACTTGGTACAGAAAGATTCTTTTTTTATATATTCATACTGAATATGAAGACCATGTTCTACTTATGTGATGTCTGATTTTCTTTCATGTTTGCAATTTCAATTCTGGTATGATCGAGCACATCTTAAGAAGGGTCTTCTTGGTGTGGATATATGAAAAGTTTTATGTCCTCTTTTCTTAGGCATGGCATGATAATCTCATTTTGATTGGCATCCTTTTTCAGTTGCAACACAAAAACTAGTGAAAATATCTCGCTTCGTCGTTTTGTTTTTCTGCTGACTCTTGACTATTACTCATCACAATACATGGATACCGAATTATAAGCTCATGAATTCGATGCCTGGATAGTTGGTTCCATTACTTGCATTTGGTAAAGAGATGGAGTTGTGTCTTCTATGATCTGAAATGTTTTTATTTTGTCTCCTGGTGTACCCTTTTGTCCTTAATCGTATGGCTTTGCGGCAAAAATATACCATTGTATCTACAAGTGATTGTATCACCATTATTTGTTATCTGTCTTTTTAGGTAGCAGCCGTGAGTTTTCCGGATTTAGCACTGAAGTAGATGAAGCCATTGTTGGTCATATATGGAGCCGTGCCGGAGAATTCTTCCCCAAATTAAAAGAACTGCACCTCAAAGATTTTACTTTGAGCAGAAAGCTGAGAGTAGGATTACGCCCATACAGTAAGACCATATGGAGTTTATGTAGTAAAAAACAATAGAATTTCCAAATAACCAGATTTTTGGACTTCTTCTAAGTAACTGGAGTTGACATGCAAAATGTTACTTTGTGCCACTGCCTTGTTGATGAAAAAAATGACTTTACATTGTTTCAGTGCCTGATGGGAAGCCAGTAATTGGGCCTGTGCCTGATTTTCCGAATGTGCTTTTCGCAACTGGGCATGAAGGTGGAGGACTTTCCATGGTAATAATTGTGTACTTATATCTTTCGTATTGAACATCAATTTTTGATCTAATCCTTTATTTATCCTGTCTGCTGAGGTTTGTTAGTCTGGGTGTAGTATTCCAGCTTTAAGCTAAATAGGACCTTAATTGTGCTTGTTTTCTTGTCTATATATTGTTAATCCCATGCTTATTTGCCAATTATTTGGCATGTATCAAAACTGACAATCTCTGGTGATAAATTCATTGTTTGGATCTAATTTTCAGGCTTTGGGTACTGCTGAAATGATTGCTGATATGGTGTTGGGCAATCCTGGGACTGTAAATTATGCACCGTTCACCATTCAGGGTCGATGTTGTTGAAACAGGACATCCCAATTAAGAGAAAAACACTGGAAAATGCTGATTGATGTTTAATGGTAGCTGGTTCTCAGTGGAAACTCAAGATCGGAGGAAATAGAGTTGTACCACTGCAGTGGCCAACTTAATGGGTATGGCTTTTTCAGATGTACTTGATTCATCTCTGTGTGTGATATATGTGACGTATATTGTTTGGTGAGACCAATGAAATGCACAGCATGCACATATGTATTCTGCTTGTCTGTCCTTCTATCCTTTCCACATTAACCTTTCTTGCACATCGATCTGACAACACATGATGTCATAAGATGGTTTCCTTTGGGTGCTCATTCCTTGTAACTGTTAAGAATTAACTTGATGAGAGTGAAGCTAAATAGATATTGCATCTCGTAAGGCTAAAGATCTATTAGCTACATTTTTTTCTTTTTAATGCATAAGCAGCCTATGGTTTTTGGTGATCTGTGAGCATAGCTTCATTGTTGTATTGCCGTTACTGTTGTTATCGTTTCTAAGCTCCTTAAGAAAGAAGAAGTTGATGTTCAATAATAGAATGTAATTGGAGCAGAAACATTCAAAATATGGAGTTTAAGATGCTTCAGAAATTTTTTCTGAAGTGGGTTAAGAATCACTTTGTGTTGGTAGTATCACTATGATTTAAAGGTTACAGTAAAATTAAGATGTGTCAAATGGATATGCTGTTTGGGATCCCTTTTCCCGTGATGCCTCCTTTGGATCCAACATTGGATGTATCTGGGTAGAGAAGTTTGTATGGTATCTTGGCAATACCCCATCTGTTTCTAGAATTAGGGTTTTCATTTCTCTCAGAAATTTTCCTTTCTATTTCCTTGAGATCTTCATTGAACTTCTCAAATTTCTGCTGAACTTCCTTATTGTCAGTCCACTTTAGTGGCCTCTGCCCCAAGTACACCTCATCAGAGCCATGCTGTGAGAGGACCTTTGTCAATGCTATGCCAAGCGATGCCTCAAATTTTCCTGGCAACATCTTAAGATAGTATTTATCTGGATCAATTAGGAACTCACCAAATTCCTTGTCCCCTTCCTTTGGAATTAATCTTCGACATAGCATGGGTCGATTAGGAGGGTAGCTGGCATATGCAAATTGCCCAAAGTTCACTGATGCGTGAAAGGCTGATGAGATCCATATGAGAATTGTTAGAGCCTCTATTAAGTTGGAGAGAGATGTCATTTCATTCCACCATGTTTCATTACATTTATCACCATGCCCTATGTTTTTAATCTCAGACCACCATTCTTGGATTTCTATGTCAGAACTGACAGAATCATCATCTTTGTAGAAAATGGAGCAAAATTCTGTGACCCATGTTCTAATGGCACGCCATATTTCAAGTCCATCTGCACCATAGGGATAATCCTCGAAGAGAAGCTGAACCCCTGTGGGATCGTTTGGGTCTTTAAGGGCCAGTCGTCTGAAAAAAACTTACATAAGGGATTAGTAAAACTAAGTGGTAGCATGAGCATTTTGTGCTTCACTGATAATATTTCTTGGACCTTCTGAAGATGTAATGATATTCTATAAACATCAGTTTTTACCATATATAAATCACATTCAGCAGAGTTTATGCTTTAATGGATTTTGTTGTGAATTTGACTTGCACCAACTTTCAAGCATGGGTGTAATTTATCTTGTTTAGCAGTTTGTCAATTATCAGAAAAATGTTTTTGGATGACATCCCTGAATCCACGTTAGGATTGCTTTCTAATTCATTACTTAGTATTTCTATGGGACACTTTGTTTCTATCTCCTAGAAAAAGACTCTTTAACATTTAGAAAGAAATACCTTTTGAGAAGATCAGCAGGGAGAGCTTGTTCATCAAATCTCCACGCTCTATAAAGTTCAGATGACAATTCCATGGATATCTCACGTGTGAACAGTGCCCTCTCTAGGATTCCACCAGAGTTAATAAGTATACTCCGAGCCAATGCATTTATATGCATAGTGTCTTTGAAATGAGGATCTAATAGCTGGTGGATTGGGTGCATTGCACTCAACTGTCTTCTAGTTGCAATAATGATTGGCTCAACTACTGCATGAGTGTGCAACCTTTAAAATGCAGACAACATCAGAAGAAAAACTTTGAAAACCATGTAACAGATGAGGATCAACCTGTTTGAATTATTACTAATGGTGTTCAGATTTAAAATGTTTTGGAAGTTCGGTTTCATAATCATTTAATGTCATTTAAGGCTCCTAGCTGGATACCCAAAACAAAGGTATCTTAGCAAAAGGAAGTTCAGAGAATTTCTCCTCTTGAGACTCATGACATAAGCATTTTAACTCACCAATGGCTGATCAGCTGATGGTAGGCCGAGTCATTAGCTGCAACATGAGCTTTAGCAAGCTGCCAAAGGGCTGCTTCAGTGCCTTGATTTGCTGGTAGGAACACCCTTCTGGTCTCTTTGTTCATAAGAGACGCGGGTAGACTCAACTCTATTGCTATCGGCTTTAGTGTGTTATCAGTCTGTAAGAAAAATAGTGTTCTCGATGCATAAGCACATACATCTGCTCTGTTTATTCTTTCTAAAAATGGCATGAGGTAGTCATGGTGATCCAATATGAATATCCTCCATTGTTCCATTGCCTGAAATGTAATTTGGGAGTTGCCAAGAGAAGTAAGTGTTGACTAAAGACCTCATCTATGAAAATTTGCAATTTAAATATGGAGTAACAAATATTTCCTGACGTTGCATGAGCTGTTAATGTTGTTCCTTCTGTTCTTTTTTTCATTTCTTCCTCAGTTTCATTTTTCCCTCTGTGATGTGCACATATAAGAGAGGAGATCCAATTGCACATATACAAGATATGGTTGGGGTTGTAGTGGGGAAGGGGGTGGGGATGGGAAGGTGAGCAGGGAAATAGAGAGTGGGATATGCAACTATTGTGTGCGCAAATTGTTCAGCAGTGGGGGTTGAAGGCTCTGACACGAGTCTTGTTTGAAACAATGCGATTACTATTCAGCAGTGGGGGTTGAAGGCTTCAACGTGAGTCTTGTTTGAAAACATGTGCAGATATGGCAATATGATTACTATCCATCTTCTGTATAATTTATGAAATTTAAAATTTATATCCTGCATGCGCTGAAC
>CANTUQ010000565.1:30000-32173 GCA_947683425.1 Excoecaria cochinchinensis
ACGCTGCTGCCCTGTGCGCTGCGGCAGCGGGCGCACGCAGCCAGGCAGCCCGCTGGCACGTAGCCAGGCAGCGTGCGCACACTGCGGCAGTGCACTGGCCAGCCAGGCAGCGTGCGCACGCTGGCCAGCCAGGCAATATGCGCGCGCGGCCAGGCAGCGTGCGCACGCTGGCCAGCCAGGCAGCAAGCGCGCGCGGCCAGGCAGCATGCTGGCCAGCCAGGCAGCGCGCGCAGCCAGGCAGCGTGCGCACGCCGCTGGCCAGCCAGGCAGCGCGCGCAGCCCGCTGGCCAGCCAGGCAGCGCACGCCGCCAGGCAGCGTGCTGGCCAGCCAGGCAGCACGCTGCGGCAGCGCACTGGCCAGCCAGGCAGCGCGCGCACGCTGCGGCAGCGCACTGGCCAGCCAGGCAGCATGCGCGCGCTGGCCAGCCAGGCAGCGCGCGCAGCCAGGCAGCCCGCTGGCCAGCCAGGCAGCGCACGCCGCCAGGCAGCGTGCTGGCCAGCCAGGCAGCACGCTGCGGCAGCGCACTGGCCAGCCAGGCAGCGCGCGCACGCTGCGGCAGCGCACTGGCCAGCCAGGCAGCGTGCGCACGCTGCGGCAGCCCGCTGGCCAGCCAGGCAGCATGCGCGCGCGCTGGCCAGCCAGCCAGCGCGCACAGCCTGGCAGCACGCTGCGGCAGCGCGCGCACGCTGGCCAGCCAGGCAGCATGCGCGCGCAGCCAGGCAGCCCGCTGGCCTGCCAGGCAGCGTGCGCAGCCAGGCAGCATGCGCGCGCTGCCAGGCAGCCCGCTGGCCAGCCAGGCAGCGCACGCAGCCAGGCAGCCCACTGGCCAGCCAGGCAGCGTGCGCCCGCTGCCGCAGCGCACAGGGCAGCAGCGTGCGCCCGCTGCCGCAGTGCGCTGGCCAGCAGCGTGCTGCCTTGCACCCTGCATGCTGAAAAGAGGTTCACTTTGCCTAGCACCGGCCCATCAATTTTCGTTGAAGCCAATTCTTCATTTTTTGTGTGCCATAAGCATCCAATAGCCATTCCAATACAATATACATATATTTTAAGACCCATTCCCAAAATTTGGTTCATTTTTATGTTCTTCAATTTTTTTTGTGATTTTTCCAAGTATTACACTTTCAAAAATTTGCAAAAAAAATTTCAAGTGTGGATTTTTCTAATTTTTTTTCTAAAAATAGTTCGTATTGTCCTAAGCATGTGTGTAAAATTTCAGGTCCAAATTCAATTTCCTTATATTTATTTTTTAGTGGTGACGGCTGGAACATTGTCATGTTTCCTGCTGCCAGGCCCAAACAGGCTCCTTAGACTCTTTAGGGGGGTGCAGCATGACCCCCCAGAGGGTATTTCTGGCCGAGGCTGTGGGGGTTCCGCCGGGGCTTTGGGGCTTCCATAGGCCATCAGTGGGCATTTTCAATGTACGAATTTGGCATTCATTGCTAGTGATGGCCGCGGGGGCCGAGTTCCATGGCGGGGCGAGCATCGGGTGTTGCTTGCACATGACATTGGCACGATGACTGCGTCGAGCCGGTGGCCGCGTGCTTGCTGCCTGCTACTTCCCCGTGCATGGTGTGAGGCCTCTGCTTGCTCCGTGTGTGTCCTCCCTTTTTCGAATTATATCGCGCCCAGCGGTACGGGCGATGGCTCCATGTGGCGTTTCCGTTGTGCTATTTGGGCCTGTGTGCCCTAGGTGCGGCGGTTCGTTGTGTGTGGCCGTTGCTCGGTGTACGTGGCGGTGCATGAGTGGTGATTCGTTCGTTTGGGTCGGCAGGCTCCGTGCTCTGGCATCGAACTGTCGCCCCGCGATCTCTTCAATCGCAGCCCGATCGTGTTTTCACATGCATCGGGGCATGGACGGGTTCCTGTGTTGCATACCCATATTGGTGGTATTTGAAAATGTCGTGTTGATATGTTTTCGCCCTTTGCCCTATTGGGGCACGGGGTGAACTCCGTAGCTTCTCCTGTGTTCCGGGCATGCCTTTGCGGCTGCCTGGGCCCATGGGACGTCGCTCGTGCTCTCGGATGCGGAATGCCTTGCGGGCGGAGGGAGCACTTTTCCTCCTTAAGCCCGTTGCCCCTCGGTACGAACGACCGAAGCGCCCGTCTCGGAGCCCGTTGCCGCTGCGTATGCGGTCTACGGAGCTGCGTGCGGGCGTTGAAGTCGCGAAGGAA
>CANTUQ010000566.1:0-19789 GCA_947683425.1 Excoecaria cochinchinensis
TGATGGGTATAGGAATATGTACTCTTTTATGCATAATGGGCAGAAAATTATCTTTGCACCTTTGTCACCCAAAGAAACTTACCTTGAGCAATTAAAAATTCAGAAATCTTCAAGTGGGAATTCGAGCAGTGAGGAGAAAAAGAAAGAAGAGAGAAAAGAGGCCATGAGGGAAAAGAATAAAGATAAAGGCCCAACGGTGAGTGACTGCACAAGTGATAAAAGAAAAGTGCGATGTGCATGAGAGAAGAAGTTAGTGAGTGAAAGGAAAGAAAAGAGCTTTAAAAGTGAGCCAAAAGAAATGGAGAAGAGTGAAAAAGTAAAGAAACAACCATGTTTTTATGCTAAAGAGAGGGAAGTAAAGAGTGCATACTTAAGCAAGAGACCTTTAACCTTGATTCGGTTTAAGGAAACTTTGTTTACTGAAACTAACATTAATCCCGAATTGCCTAGTGTTTTGGTGACTTTATTGCAAGAATATAAACATATATTTCCTGAAGATGTGCCACACGGATTGCCACCTTTAAGAGGGATTGAGCACTAGATTGACTTTGTACAAGGAGCTCAAATACCTAACCGTCCAGCTTATCGAACCAATCCAGAGGAGATGAAGGAATTGCAAAGGCAAGTGGATGAACTACTTGAAAAGGGGTATGTGAGGGAAAGTCGTATGAGTGCTTGTGCTGTGCCAGTTCTTTTGGTACCAAAGAAAGATGCTACTTGGAGGATGTGTGTGGATTGTAGAGCTATTAATAAAATCACTATAAAGTATCGCCATCCTATTCCTAGATTAGATGATATGCTTGATGAGTTGCATAGTGCATGTTTATTCACTAAAATTGATCTTAAAAGTGGCTGTCATCAAATTAGGATGAAAGAGCGCACGCATGACAATGCACAATGAGCATACCGAAAAAGTAAAGACCACCCACGATCAAATAATTAAAGGCATGCGCAAACTTTAACATAAGCATGCACTTAAAAATGCAAACATACATGTTCGTGCACTAAAACTAATGCAAAAATACAAAAAACATGTCCGCACGAAACACAAACATGTTCTTGCTCTCGCACAAAATGGACAATCATACACTCAAAGTGCGCTAAGGGGCTTAGTTGGAATGCGAAATGTGTTCGCGAGGGAATGTACAATGTGCATGCGTAAAGAGTAAAGACCTCCCACGCTCAAATACTTCACGGCATGCGCAAACTTTGATATAACCGCGCATTTAAAAATTCAAACATACAGGTTCGTGCACTAAAACTAATGCAAGAATACAGAAAAGATGCACCCAACACAAACATGTTCTTGCACTTGCACAAAATGGACAATCATATACTAAAAAATGCGCTAATGGGCTTAGATGGAATGCATAATGCGCACGCATGACAATGCACGATATGAATGTATTCGCACAAATCACTTTTTTTTATATCTTATAATGTTCGTAACTCCAACCGAGTCAAAAGTTATGAACTTTTGAAATTGACCATCATATACACCCAAAAGTGCGCTGAGGGGCTTAGATGGAATGTATAATGCGCACGCATGACAATGCATAATGAGCAGGTGGAAAGAGGAAAGACCACCCATGCTAAAATATTTAAAGGCACGCGCAAACTTTCATATAAGCACGCACATAAAAATGAGAACATAATGTTCGTGCACTAAAACTAATGCAAAAATACAAAAAACATGTGCGCACGAAACACAAACATATTCTTGCACTCGCACAAAATGGACAATCATATACTTAAAGTGCGCTAAGGGGCTTAGTTGGAATGCAGAATGCAAATGCGAGAAAATGTACAACGTACATGCGCAAAGAGTAAAGACCACCCACGCTCAAATAATTCATGGCATACTCAAACTTTCATATAAGCACGCACTTAAAAACGCTAACATACATGTTCGTGCACTAAAACTAATGCAAAAATACAAAAAAGATACGTGCACGCAACACAAGCATGTTCTTGCACTCCCATAAAATGGGGGTCAATTTCACTCATGGTCACTCAACTTATCACTTATCGCGCAAAAGTAACCGACTTTTTTTTTCTTACTTAAATGTCACTGAACTTTTAACATTATTGCACAAAAGTCATGTTGACCGGAATCCGGCGACGACCCTTGCCGGATTGATGACTTTTCTGCAAAAATGTTAAAAGTTCAGTAACATTTAAGTTGAAAAAAAAAAGTTAATTACTTTTGCGAGATAAATGATAAGTCTAGTGACCGTGAGTGAAATTAATTTAAATGTATCATTTGTTGAACTTATCAATCCGGCAAGAGTTATCGTCGGATTCCGGTCAACATGACTTTTGTGCAATAATGTTAAAAGTTCAGTGACATTTAAGTAAGAAAAAAAAAGTCGGTTACTTTTGCGCGATAAGTGATAAGTTGAGTGACCATGGGTGAAATCAACCCCATAAAATGGATAACCATATACTCAAAAATGCGCTAAGGCGCTTAGATGGAATGCATAATGTGCACGCATGACAATGCATAATGTGCATGCGGAAAGAGTAAAAATCACCTATTCTCAAATAATTCAAGGTATACTCAAACTTTGAGGTTAGCACGCACTTAAAAATGCAAACATACATATTCGTGCACTAAAACTAATGCCCAAGTACAAAAAAGCTACGCACACGCAACACAAACTTTTTCTTGTACTCTAACAAATTGGACAATCATATACCAAAAAATGTGCTAAGAGCCTTAGATGGAATGCATAATGCGCATGCAGGACAATGCACAATGTGCATGCGAAAAGAGTACAGACCACCCACGCTAAAATAATTCAAAGCATGCGCAAACTTTGATATAACCACGCACTGAAAATTGCAAACGTACATGTTCGAGTACTAAAACTAATGGAAAATTATAAAAAAGCCATGCGCACGCAACACTAACATGTTCTTGAACTCAAACAAATTGTACAATCATGTACCTAAAAAATGCACTAAGAAGCTATGATGGAATGCGTAATGGCATGCATGACATCGTACAACGTGCGTGTGGAAAGAGTAAAGAACACCCGCGCTCAAATAATTTAAGTCATGCGTAAATTTTGATATAGCCACAAATAAAACTAATGCAATAAATGCACAAACAAAAAAATATGTGTGCATGCAACACAAGCATGTTCTTGCACGCGTACAAAATGGACAATCATATACCCAAAAGTGCGCTAAGGTTCTTATGTGGAATGCTTAATGAACGCATTACAATGCACAATGTGCACGCGGAAAGAGTAACGACCACCCACGGTTAAATAATTTATGGCATGCGCAAACTTTGACATCACCACACACTTAAAAATGCAAACATACATGTTCTTGCACTAAAACTGATGCAAAAAAATAAAAAAAATGCGTGCACGCAACACAAATATGTTCTTGCACTCGCACAAAATGGACCATCATATATACCCAAAAGTAGGCTAAGGGGCTTAGATGGAATGTACAATACGCATGACAATGCACAATAAGCATGCCGAAAGAGTAAAGACCACCCACGATTAAATAATTAAAGGCATGCTCAAACTTTAACATAAGCATGCACTTAAAAATGCAAGCATACATGTTCGTGCACTAAAACTAATGCAAAAATACAAAAAAGATGTGTGCACGCAACACAAATATATTCTTGCACTCGCATAAAATGGACAATCATATACTCAAAGTGCACTAAGGGGCTTAGTTGGAATGTGGAATGCGTTTGCGAGGGAATGTACAACGTACATGCGCAAAGAGTAAAGACCACCCACGCTCAAATACTTCACGGCATGCACATACTTTGATATAACCATGCATTTAAAAATGCAAACATACAGGTTCGTGCACTAAAACTAATGAAAGAATACAGAAAAGATGCACGCATGCAACACAAACATGTTCTTACACTCGCACAAAATGGACAATCATATACTAAAAATGCGCTAATGGGCTTAGATGGAATGCATAATGTGCATACATGACAATGCACGATACGACTATATTTGTACAAATCACTTTTTTTTGATATCTCATAATATCCGTAACTCCAACCGAGTCAAAAGTTATGGCCTTTCGAAATGGACCATCAAATATACCCAAAAGTGCGCTAAGGGGCTTAGATGGAATGTACAATGCGCACGCATGACAATGCACAATGAGTAGGTGGAAAGAGTAAAGACCACCCACGCTAAAATATTTAAAGGCACGCGCAAACTTTCATATAAGCACGCACTTAAGAATGCTAACATACATGTTCGTGCACTAAAACTAATGCAAAAATACAAAAAACGTGTGCACACGAAACACAAACATATTCTTGCACTCGCACAAAATGGACAATCATATACTCAAAGTGCGCTAAGGGGCTTAGTGATGCGAAACCCCAGTCTATATGCAAACTAGAACGCCAAGATACCATGAATATTGATCATAAACAAGAGAATAAACCCCCAAAAAAGATTGAATGGAAACGCTTATAATAGATTGATTTAGAAAATAAGAAGAATAAGAATCAAGCATACATTAATCATGCAAATTGCCTAAGTCTAATTCTTCATACAATAGCAAGAATCAATAAAAATTAACTCTCACAAATTCAGTCAATGAAAATTCATTAATCATAAATATGCAAATGTAAAGTACGAATGAAGAAGTTCAGCCCTTTATATAGGCTAGGCAGCCTCCCCCCTAATGGAATTACAATCAAACACTACTCCTAAGAGATAATTTAATAAATTAAATGACAAGGATAATACTTAATTTATCTATATGTATTTGGCCACAATATGGACTAAGTACAGAGAGATAAACACAATCTAGAATTAATCCTAAAAGCTAATGATTATCCTAAGGAAAATGAATGTAGACTCAATTTCGGCTACAAGTGGAATTCGGCCAACTCACTCAAGATAAGTTCAAGCTATTGTTTCTCCATCAAACTCTACTTGATAATATCCCAAAATAATAAGTATTTATCAAGAAAAATCTGTTCCTAAAATTTAGGACTCCAAGTTCACCAATGTAGGCATAAACCTAAATTTGACTCAAATCCATCCAAATTCAGCTCTCCTGATGCGAAATGGACCAAGAAGCCATCAAGAGATGACTTGGCTTTGCCAAGTGGGCCAATTACTAGAGCTAGGGCCAAGAAGTTCAAGGGAGCCTTAGAAGTCTACTTGGGCCGAGTGGTGGAAGCCATGGAGGAACAATGGCGTGATGGGCAAAGCAAGGCCAAGGCCTTGCCATTGAGGCCGAATTCTGAAGGGCCCATAGAAGGAAGTGTGGTCCATGCTTTATGTGCCACATATGGGCTACAAGGGGATTGATTTGATTGGGCCCATAGTTAGGACCTTTATATGTATTTTTCTTTTGGGTTAAATTAGTTTGTTATTGGGCTTTTTAAGTGGGCTCACGCCAACTTGTATTGGGCAGCCCAAGTGTTTTTCCTTTATGTATTATTTGGGCCAAATTCTCATTACCAATAAGTAGAGAATTCGGCCAGCCCATTAGTTTTAGGGTTAAGTCTTTAGTTGGTGGCATATAAATACCACCTTAAACCTAATTGTAAAAACAGATTTTGATTAATTGAGAATTTCATTTGGCTTAGCCGAATTTCTTAGTGAGAGAGGCAGATTTGCATTCTTTCATTTTGCATTAGGAATTTAGTTAACTTATCAATCATTGATTGTGGCGTTTTCTATTTCCTTCATCCCAATTATTTGCGTTCTCAATCACAGGTTGATTGTGGGTTCAATAGGGGGGGATTTTAACTTGTTCGTCTTTGTTGATCATAGTGTGCGTTTTAGGGGTTTCAGGTTCATATAACCTTGGGGTTCCGCGTCATTTGGTATCAGAGCTCGGATTAAGGTAAATTCCTATTTATCTTAGAAATTAGGTTTTGAGTTTTCTTTTATTGTTTCTTGTGTTTTATGGTTGCCGAATTGTTCAAGTTTTGATTTTGTGTTTTAATTGTGTGATTAAACTTGTTTTTGCCATAACTTTTGCATCCGGTGTCCGTTTTTGCTCTATAATAACTTTTCGGAAAGGGAATTTCGAGATTTACAAAAGTAACCAGCTTTGCTCGTTAGCTACCCCTTCAAAATCCAAAAAAAGGTCGTTTAAGCTTCTAAAATTGGGTCTGAAGTTTAAAAAAAAAAAAATAAATAAAAAAATAAAAAAAAAAAAAATTCCGAAGTGTAGTAGAGTTTGAGTTTAATTTCGGTTGTTGAGATTAATTAAAAAAAAAAAAAAGGTGAACAAGGAAGGAAAACCGAGAGAGAAGGAAAGAAAAAAAAAAAAAAAAAAAAAACAAAAGAAGAAAGTGAACCAAGAAGGAAAGTGGCGTGAAGGGTATATATAGGAAGAGAAATCCGAATCCTATTTAGGAAGAAATCACAATCCTAGTGGGAAAGAAATCACAATCCTAGTTGGGAAACAATCCGAAATCCTATTGGGAAAACAATTCGAAATCCTAGTAGGTAAAGGAATCTGAATCCTATTCTAGGTAGGAAAAAAAATTAACCCTTATTGTTTTCGGTTTACAATCTCTATTTCGTTTTTGAATTAGGATTATAACCTATCATACATTATCCATTTATTATCCATACATTATCCATTTCTTATCCATTCATTATCCATTTTTCTATCCATATATTATCCATTTCTTATCCATTTCCAATCATTTTCTTACCATTTCTACCATCATTTGTCTACTGTTTGCCATCCTTTCTTACCATCTTGTTACTGTTTTGCCATCCTTTTATCATCACTTTGCCTCCAATTTCGCACACAATTAATACACTAATCAAGCTTGTGTACATTTCGGCCTAGTGTCATCTTTAGCAACTCAAATTTCTTTGTTGCATGCAAACTGATTTCTTATTGTCTGAATTGAGTCTTTTAATGTTTTCTTGCTTTGCTGGGTAGATTAAATAGTTTCTAAATTCGATTTACTTTGTAGTGAATTGAATTCGTTCATCTTGGCCAGAATTGTCATTTTCTTTGTTTCTTGTTACTTAATTTCTTGTTTAAGCTAGCTTTTGTTCATTTTACATTGTTAGAGTATTTTTGATTGTTCTAGTACTCTAATTTGATTAATTCAAGTGGTATACCTTTTCTTTGTCCGTGTATCACCTCCATTGTGTCTAGTGTCTTCTTTCTAGTTTTTGAGCTTTCTGTTTTATTGTTAGTGTTTATTTCTTTGTATTCCTAACGTTTTTCAAATTGATTTGTCTTCTGGATTCCGAAGTGCAATTTGAGAGTTGCAAATAAGAGAGGAAAAAGGCAAGAGTTTGTGAGGACAACAAAGAGGGTAAAAGCCTTGTTGAGTGTAAACACGAGAGTTTGTGAGATTGTTTATTCTAACAATTTTTGCAGGTTAAACACCATGTCTGACGAATCCAGCAAGAGAGCTATGACCCCGGAACAAATGTCGTTTGCCCTACAAGCCATACAAGGAACTCTTGAAACCTTGATAAGGGAGCACAGAGAAAATAACGGGAGGTTGGATAAGTTAGAAGCAAGTACATCCAATGGCTCAAAGAGAACAGCAAGAAGAGGAAGGTGGATAAATGAACATGAAGAAGCCGAAGTGGAGGACTGGGAAGACTTTGATGAAGTACAATCCACAAGGGGTAGAGCAAGGAGAGTGGAAAGATTGGACAGCAATGTAAGTGCAATCAAGATGAACATTCCACCTTTCAAAGGAAGGAATGATGCTGAAGTTTATTTGGAATGGGAGAGGAAGGTAGATATGATCTTTTCCTGCCATAACTATTCCGAAGATAAAAAGGTAAAGTTGGCAGCCGTGGAGTTTTGTGACTATGCCTTGGTTTGGTGGAATGAAGTAGTTAAAAACCGAAGAAGACATAGAGAACCACCTATTTCCACATGGGATGAAATGAAGAGGGTCATGAAAAAGAGGTTTGTTCCATCTTATTATTATCGAGAATTGCACCAGCAACTACATAGGCTTACTCAAGGAAGTAAATCAGTGGAAGATTATCATAAGGAGATGGAGTTACTAATGATCAAAGCCAACATAGAAGAAGAAGAAGAGGTGACTATGGCTCGGTTTTTGGGTGGATTGAATCGAGAAGTTGCTGAAGTAGTGGAACTACAATACTATGGAGACATGGATGATTTAGTTGGCATTGCCATGAAGGTGGAGAGGCAACAAAAGCAAAGGAGGACAGCAAGGACATTTTCGAGTTCCAGCAGTAAGTGGAACCAGAAATGGAGCAAATTTGAAGAAAGGAAGAAAGAATATCATTCAGCTCCTAAAGAGAAAGAAACCGAAGCAAACAAAAGCAAGGATAAGAGTACACCCATTCAAAAAGGTACTACTGATCCTTCAACCAAACTTTCTAAACATAGGGATATTAAGTGCTTTAAATGTCAGGGTAGAGGTCATTATGCATCTGATTGTCCTAATAGAAAAACTATGTTTATTAAGGGGGGTGAAATTGTTTCTGAGTCTGAACATGAAAATGAGTCTGATGATGGGGAGTTGAGCATGCCACCTTTAGAGGATTGTTCTGATAATGATGAGTATGTTGAGTATGCTGTTAAAGGGGAAGCTTTAGTTACTAGGCGTGTATTGAATATGAATGTAAAAGAAGAAGGCTTAGAACAGCGTGAACATATTTTCCATACTAGATGTTTGATAGGTGGGAAGGCTTGTAGTTTGATCATTGATGGGGGTAGTTGCACGAACGTGGCTAGCACTATCCTAGTGAATAAATTGGGCTTGAAATGTGAAAAACACCCTAGTCCCTATAGATTGCAATGGCTAAATGACAGTGGGGAAGTTAAGGTGACTAAGCAAGTTAGAGTTACATTTTCTATTGGTAGATATGTGGATGAAATTGTGTGTGATGTAGTCCCTATGCAAGCTGGTCACATATTGTTGGGTAGACCTTGGCAGTTTGATAGGAGAGTAATGCATGATGGGTATAAGAATAGGTACTCTTTTGTACACAATGGTAATAAAGTTACACTTGCACCAATGTCACCACAAGAAACTTATCTTGAACAAATGAGAATGCAGCAATCTTCAAGTGGGAGTTCGGGAAGTGAGGAAAAGAAAAATGAGAGCAAAGAGGCCATGAGAGAAAAGAAACATGATAAAGGCCCAATGGTGAGTGACTGCACAGGAGAGGAAAAGAAAGTGGGATGTGCAGGAGAGAAGAAGTTAGTGAGTGAAAAAAAGAAGAGTGATATGAGAGTTGTAAGAAAAGACAATGAGAGGAGTGAAAAGGTAAAAGTGCAATCATGTTTTTATGCAAAACCGAGGGAACTCAATAGTGCCTACTTAGGCAAGAGGGCTTTGGTCATAATTCGGTTTAGGGAGAATTTCTGTTCTCAAACTGACCTTAACCCCGATTTGCCTAGTGTTTTTGTGGATCTTTTGCAGGAATATGCAGATGTCTTTCCAGATGATGTTCCACATGGCTTACCACCCTTGAGAGGGATTGAGCATCAAATAGACTTTGTGCCAGGATCCCAAATTCCAAATCGTCCAGCTTATAGGAGCAATCCCGAGGAGACAAAGGAATTGCAACAACAAGTGGATGAATTACTCCAAAAGGGATATGTGCGGGAAAGCATGAGTCCTTGTGCTGTTCCGGTCCTATTAGTGCCAAAGAAGGATGGAACATGGAGGATGTGCATTGATTGCCGTGCGGTCAACAAAATCACGGTAAAGTATCGCCACCCTATTCCTAGATTAGATGATATGCTGGATGAATTGCATGGTGCTTGTGTTTTCACCAAAATTGATTTAAAAAGTGGCTATCATCAAATTAGGATGAAAGAGGGAGATGAGTGGAAAACTGCGTTTAAGACAAAATATGGTTTGTATGAGTGGTTAGTAATGCCATTTGGGTTATCTAATGCACCTAGTACATTCATGCGTTTAATGAATCATGTCTTGCGTGAGTTTCTTGGTAAATTTGTGGTTGTTTACTTTGATGATATTCTAGTATACAGCAAATGCTTAGATGAACATATGATGCATGTTAGGGCTGTTCTAGACGTTTTGAGAAAGGAGAAATTATTTGCAAACCTTAAGAAGTGCTCATTTTGCATGGATAAAGTTATCTTCTTAGGTTTTGTAGTAAGTGCTAATGGTGTAGAAGTTGATGCTGAGAAAGTTAAAGCAATTTAAGAGTGGCCAACACCTAAAACCGTGACCGAGGTAAGAAGCTTCCATGGGTTAGCTAGTTTCTATAGACGGTTTGTTAGGGATTTTTCTACAATTGCTGCACCATTGAATGAAATTGTGAAAAAGAATGTCGGGTTTAAATGGGGAAAAGAGCAAGAACATGCATTTTGTACCTTGAAAGAAAAGTTATGTCATGCTCCTATTTTACATTTACCTGATTTTTCTAAAACTTTTGAAATTGAATGTGATGCTTCCGGGATTGGTATAGGTGCTGTTTTGATGCAGGAAAATCATCCTATTGCATACTTCAGTGAGAAGCTAAGTGGACCAGTTCTGAACTATTCCACCTATGATAAGGAGTTGTATGCATTAGTGAGAGCACTTGAAGTGTGGGAGCACTATTTGCTGCCTAAGGAGTTTGTAATCCACAGTGACCATCAATCGCTCAAGTATTTGAAGGGTCAAGGAAAATTGAACCGAAGGCATGCAAGTTGGGTAGAATTCTTGGAAACCTTTCCATATGTGATAAAATACAAGCAAGGTAAAGAAAATGTGGTGGCTGATGCACTATCTCGAAGGTATGCTTTGATTTCTATGCTTACTTCTAAATTACTTGGATTTGAGCAATTGAAAGAATTGTATGTGAAAGATGCTGATTTTGCCACTATATTTCATGCTTGTGAAAATGCTGCTTTTGATAAGTTCTATAGGCATGAGGGATATTTATTTAGAGGAAAACAACTTTGCATTCCTACATGTTCTATTAGAGAGTTGCTTGTGAGGGAGTCACATAGTGGGGGGTTGATGGGGCATTTTGGTGTGCAAAAGACATTGGATATGCTTAGTGAACATTTCTATTGGCCTAAAATGAAACGTGAGGTTGAAAGAATATGTGCTAAGTGTATTGCATGTAGACAAGCTAAGTCTAGAACAATGCCACATGGTTTGTATACACCCTTGCCAGTACCTCGTGAACCTTGGGTAGATGTTTCTATGGACTTTGTGTTGGGATTACCTAGGACTAGGAGAGGGAGAGATAGCATATTTGTTGTTGTGGATAGATTTAGTAAAATGGCACATTTCATTGCTTGCCATAAGACAGATGATGCAACAAATGTTGCTGAGTTGTTCTTCAGGGAGGTGGTTCGGCTACATGGGATGCCAAGGACCATTGTTTCAGACAGAGATGTTAAGTTCCTTAGTCATTTTTGGAGAGTTTTGTGGGGAAAACTGGGTACTAAACTTTTATTTTCTACTACATGTCACCCACAAACCGATGGACAAACTGAAGTAGTTAACAGGACTTTAGGGACTTTGTTGCGTGCCATTGTTGGAAAGAACCTGAAAACTTGGGAAGATTGTTTGCCATTTATTGAATTTGCATATAATCGTGCTGTGCATTCTTCTACAGGATTTTCACCTTTTGAGATTGTGTATGGTTTTAATCCTTTAACTGTTTTGGATTTAATGCCTTTGCCTTTGAATGAGCTTACTAGTTTAGATGGTAAAAGGAAGGCTGAAGTGGTTAAAGCAATACATGAGAAGGCACGTGAGCAGATTGAAAAGAAAAATCGCATGTATGCTCAAAAAGCGAATAAAGGGCGAAAGCAAATCATATTTGAACCAGGAGATTGGGTTTGGGTGCATATGAGGAAAGAACGGTTTCCACAGCAAAGGAAGTCGAAACTTGATGCAAGGGGTGATGGCCCGTTCCAAGTGTTAGAACGCATCAATGACAATGCTTATAAAATCGACTTGCCTGGTGAGTATAACATTAGTGCTTCTTTTAATGTTTCTGATTTGTCTCCTTTTGATTTTGATTCAGATTCGAGGACGAATCCTTTCGAAGAGGGAGGGGATGATGCGAAATGGACCAAGAAGCCATCAAGAGATGACTTGGCTTTGCCAAGTGGGCCAATTACTAGAGCTAGGGCCAAGAAGTTCAAGGGAGCCTTAGAAGTCTACTTGGGCCGAGTGGTGGAAGCCATGGAGGAACAATGGCGTGATGGGCAAAGCAAGGCCAAGGCCTTGCCATTGAGGCCGAATTCTGAAGGGCCCATAGAAGGAAGTGTGGTCCATGCTTTATGTGCCACATATGGGCTACAAGGGGATTGATTTGATTGGGCCCATAGTTAGGACCTTTATATGTATTTTTCTTTTGGGTTAAATTAGTTTGTTATTGGGCTTTTTAAGTGGGCTCACGCCAACTTGTATTGGGCAGCCCAAGTGTTTTTCCTTTATGTATTATTTGGGCCAAATTCTCATTACCAATAAGTAGAGAATTCGGCCAGCCCATTAGTTTTAGGGTTAAGTCTTTAGTTGGTGGCATATAAATACCACCTTAAACCTAATTGTAAAAACAGATTTTGATTAATTGAGAATTTCATTTGGCTTAGCCGAATTTCTTAGTGAGAGAGGCAGATTTGCATTCTTTCATTTTGCATTAGGAATTTAGTTAACTTATCAATCATTGATTGTGGCGTTTTCTATTTCCTTCATCCCAATTATTTGCGTTCTCAATCACAGGTTGATTGTGGGTTCAATAGGGGGGGATTTTAACTTGTTCGTCTTTGTTGATCATAGTGTGCGTTTTAGGGGTTTCAGGTTCATATAACCTTGGGGTTCCGCGTCATCTCCCTTGTAAAATTCGGCCCCCTCATGTATTCTAAGCCTCAATTAGTTATTTAGGCCCAACTCTTTAGAAGAGATAAGTCCAACTTTATCCTACCCACTTAAACTACCCAAAACAAACAAACCTAACTAAATAAGCCCAAAACATTTTCTAAGGTACTAGGCTGCCCAATTACATTTAATTATATGTCATTATAAGAATAGAAACTAAACAAAGTAGCTTGAAGGCCCAATACACCATTCGGCCCCAACTTATCTTCATAGCCCAATTTAGCTTCATTCCCCTCTTGAACTTGCATCTTCTCCACATAAGTTCTTATGAATGCTTGTAGGACTTCTTTAAGCTTCTTTGACCTTGCTCTTGTGATTGGTCCTTGGGGAAGTGCTAGTTCATCGCTTTTGTTGTCTTTATGCTTGGTTGTGCTCATGTCATCCCCTCCCCCTTCGAAAGGAGTCGTCCTCGAATCTGAATCATAGTCAAATAGAGATAAGTCAGAAACATTAAAAGTTGCGCTTACACCATATTTACCTGGCAAATCAATCTTGTATGCATTGTATTGACTCATTCCAGCACTTGAAATGGTCCATCTCTTCTTGCATCAAGTTTAGACTTCCTTTGGTTAGGAAAACTCTCTTTACGCATATGGATCCAAACCCAATCTCCTGGTTCGAACATCACTTCTCTACGACCCTTGTTAGCCTGCTTTGCATACATCCTATTCTTCTTCTCAATGTGCTCACGTGCTTTATTATGTATCAAATTTAGCCTTGCCATCTAAATTAGAAAGTTCTTTCAAAGGTAAAGGCATCAAATCCAACATAGTCAATAGATTGAAACCATACACAATTTCAAAAGGTGAAAATCCTGTAGAAGTATGAATTGCACGATTATAAGCAAACTCAACAAATGGCAAACAATCTTCCCAATTTTTAAGATTCTTACCAATTACAGCATGTAACATAGTTCCTAAAGTTCTATTAACAACTTCGATTTGGCCATCTATTTGTGGATGACAAGTAGTGGAAAACAAGAGTTTTGTACCAAGTTTACCCCACAGAACACGCCAAAAATGACTTAGGAACTTAGAATCTCTATCAGAGATAATAGTTCTAGGTATACCATGCAATCGAACTACTTTCCTGAAAAATAAATCAGCTATGTTTGTTGCATCATCAGTTTTATGATAAGCAATGAAATGCGCCATTTTACTAAATCGGTCCACCACAACAAACACACTATCCCTTCCCCTTTTTGTCCTAGGTAAACCTATAATGAAATCCATAGAGATGTCAGTCCAAGGTTCAGTAGGAACAGGTAAAGGAGTATACAAACCTTGATTTAAAGACTTAGACTTAGCCTGTTTACATGTAAAACATTGAGCACACACATTTTCAACATATTTTCGCATATTAGGCCAATAAAAATATTCATTAAGCATGTCTAGAGTCTTTTGCACACCAAAATCTCCCATCAGTCCCCCACTATGCGATTCTTTCACAAGCAATTCTCTAATAGAACATGCAGGTATACACAATTGTTTTCCCTTAAAAAGAAACCCATCAAGTCTATAAAACTTATTAAATGCATATTGTTCACATGCCTTATACACTTCACCAAAATCAGAATCATGCTCATATATTTCTTTCAAATGCTCAAAACCTAACAATTTCGAACTAAGCATAGAAATCAATGCATATATCCTAGAAAGTGCATCAGCAACAATATTCTCTTTACTTTGCTTGTATTTAATCACATATGGAAAAGTGTCAAGGTACTCTACCCACTTACCATGCCTTCTGATACGGATCAGCCAGATACTCAGGATTCTTTGAAGATTCCAAGTGGACCAATTACAAGGGGGCGAGCTAAGAAGCTGAAAATGGCTATGACAACTTATGTACAAGGCTTTGTTACTCAAGAGCTGAATGAAGATGTCTTTGAGAAGTGTCAAAAAGAGCTTGAAGGAGGTTTTCACAAAGTACTTAGCCTTTTGGAAGCTTATAGTGAAATTGGGCCAAGTTAAGCCATTTTTGGGCCAATTTAAGTCATTTTTGGGTTTATACTACTTTGGGCTTTATTTGTACAAGTCATGTGCTTCATTTAAAAGTCACATGACTCATTTATTTAATGACTTAATGGGCTAAACGAATTGGGCTTTTAGTTTGGGTTTAGTTTAGTTATTTTGGGTTTTTAATTAGTCTTTCTTTTGGGCTTATTTTAAGTGTGTTTAATTCTTTAGTTTGGGCTTAATTTATCTTGTAAAGCCCATGGACAATTCGGCCTAGCTTAGTTTAAGGCCTCATTAGGGTTTTCTTTATGTTATTTTGCTAGCTAGGGTTAGCCACCATATAAATAGGCTATTATAGACTGTAAAGGGCAGATTTTGGAATGATAATTATTGGCTTAGCCGAATTTTCTTTGCTTAGAATGAGAGTGAATTGCTTTCTTTTCTATTGCATGAAGAATTTGATTAACTTATCAATTGTTTGATTGTGGCGTTTTTCAGGTTCTTTAATTCTCGATTATTTGCGTTTTCAGTCACAAGTTGATTGGGGGTTCAATAGGGAGGGTGTTTATCTGATTTGGTTTGCTATTCGAATTGTATGTGTGGGTTTGTAGCTCATTAGCTATTGGGTTCCGCATCATTTGGTATCAGAGCCAAAATTAAGGTAAATTCCTATTTATCTTAGTGTTAGGTTTGCGTTTTCTTTTCCTTGAATTCTTTTTGTTTATGCCGAATTAGGTTGCATTAAGTTTCTTAGTTAATTGTGTTTCTTTGTGTGTTTAAATTAGCCTTTTTCTTTTCTTACCTTTACCTTGAATTCGTGAAATAGCCTTGAACCGAAAACTTGAACATCCTTAGCTTGAATCCGAATCCTTGTAGGAGGAGATTAAAGATTAGTTTGCTGTTTTGAAAAAAAAAAAAATTCAGAAAACTTCGAAAGGCCATAACTTTTGATATAGGAGTCCGATTTGTTATTATAATATCATTCTGGAAAGGGAATTTGGAGCTCTACAATCGTTACCTGGGCTTTGCCCTATGTAACTGCAATTTTCGGCCCTTAAAAACGACGTTTAAGCCTCCATTTTCCACCTTGAAGTTTTGCGTTTGAAAAAAAAAATAAATAAATAAATGGTAGAAAACCGAATTTGATTTCTGATCACTTTGGGCTTGTGAAGTTTGGTAGTTGTAGACTGTTGTTATCTATTTCATATAAAAAAAAAAGAAAAAAAAACGTGAAAGAAGAGAAATAAAGAAGAATCTTGCGTGTGGAGAAATTGTAGAGGAGCAATTCGGTCAAGGGAGTTTATATAGCAATAAGGGAAGATCCAAATCCTTTAAGGGGTGGGAAAACTTAATCCTAAGTGCTTGAGGATTAGGGGCAGCAATTAATCCTTTTCATAATAGAGATAGGAAAAATTAATCCTATCTATTTTGGGAATAGGAAAATTAATCCTATCTGTTTTTGGGAATAGGAAAACTTAATCCTATCTATTTTGGGAATAGGAACATTAATCCTATCTGTTTTGGGAATAGGAAAACTTCATCCTATCTGTTTTGGGAATAGGAAAACTTAATCTTAAACCACCTTTGATTATTATTATTATCCACTTCGGATAAGGATTCATTTGTGCTACCATTTGCTTATCATTTTTGGTAACATTTTCCTATCATTTGCTATCCATTTTTGGTAACATTTTAGTACCATTTTTGCTGTCATTTTTGCACCATTTTGGTATCATTTTTTTGCCATCATTTGCCTATCATTTTTGCACCATTTTACCATCATTTGCCTACCATTTTGCACCATTTTGCCATCATTTTTACACCATTTTGCCATCATTTTGCACACAACTTGACACATTAATTAGAGCTTAATACACCATTCGGCCTAATCATCATTTTAGCTTTAAATTGAATTGTCTTGAGTGCATTCTGTCTTATTTAGTATAATTAGGATTTTTTTTTGTTATTTTCTTGCTTTGTTGGGTAGAATAACTAGGATCTATATTTGATTTACTTTGTAGTGAGCCAGATTCATACATTTTGTCCAGAATTGTCATTTTTTTATATTCTTGTTGCGTAGTTCTTTGTTTGAGCTTGCTTTTGTTCCATTACACTGTTAGAGTATCTTTGCTTGTTCTAATACTCTAATTTTGATATAATCAAGTGGTATACCAGTCTTATCCGTGTACTGCCTCCATTTTGTTTAGTGTCTTCTTTTCTAGCATTGAGCTTTCTGTTATTGTTAGTCGCTTATTTCCTTGCTTTCTAAAACGTACTCAAATTCTTGGTTTGTGTATTGAATTCTGAAGTGCAATTTAAGAGTTGCAATTAGAGTGGTAAAAGGCAAGAGCGTGTGAGTACATTAAGAGGGTAAAAGCCTTGTTTGAGTGAAACACGAGAGGAGTGACATCCTTTGAGTGCAAACACGTGAGGGAGTGTGTGAGGTTATTGTCTAACATCTGTTTTGCAGAATTCAAATCATGTCAAAAAGAGAAGAAAAGGAAACAATGTATGAGGAGGAGGAAGCCATGCCCGATATGAAAGTGATGTACAAGGCCTTCATTAATGAGTTCAAGAAGCTAAACGCTAGAATGGACGGGATGGAGGAGAAATTTGAAGTGAGTGCATCTAATAATTCTAGGAGAACAGCAAGGAGAGGAAGATGGACTGATGAGAATGTCAGGGCTGACTTAGAAGATTTAGATGAAGAAGAGACTAGTGGTAGATTGGATGGGAATTTAGGTAACATTAAGCTTAAGATTCCTCCATTTAAGGGTAGAAATAATGCTGAAGAGTACCTAGAATGGGAAAGGAAGGTTGAAATGATCTTTGATTGTAATAGGTATTCTGAGGAGAAGAAAGTGAAGATAGCAGCTGTGGAGTTCACAGATTATGCATTATTTTGGTGGGATCAATTGAACTTGAGCAGAAGGAAAGTGGGTAGACGTCCTATTGGTAATTGGGAGGATATGAAGGAGGCCATGAGGAAAAGATTTGTTCCTTCACACTACTTTAGGGAGCTACATCAGAGATTGCATAGGCTAGTGCAAGGGGGTAGATCAGTAGAGGACTACCATAAAGAAATGGAAATGTGCATGGTTAGAGCTAACATTGAGGAAGATGAAGAAGTAACCATGGCTCGGTTTTTAGGTGGATTGAATAAGGAGATTGCTGATGTCATTGAGCTTCATAGATATGACTCCATGGAGGAAATGTTGAATATGGCAATGAAGATTGAAAAACAAAAGAAGAGTAGGAGCTTCAACCGAACCAGCAACAACTCAAGGGAAAGTTTGGGATCCAGATGGACCAAGGGGGAGGATAGAAGAGACTTTAGGGGATCCAAACCTTATGGGGCAGATTCGGGTTCCAAAGATGCAAGGGCTGTCCAATCACCATCTAAGGTTGTAAAAGGTAACCCTAATACTCCAACTCCTAGTAGAGAGATTAAATGCTTTAAATGCTTGGGGAAGGGGCATGTGGCACGTGATTGTCCTAATAAAAGGGTCATTATAGCTAGGGATGATGGGGAAATTGTTTCTGAATCAGACCATAGTGAAGATGAGATGCCACCTTTGGAAGATTGTAGTGATTGTGATAGTGATGGAGAGTTATTGGTTGCTAAAAGTGGAAAATCTTTAGTGGCTAGGCGAGCTTTGAATTTGAATGTTAAGGAAGAGAGCCTAGAACAAAGAAAAAACATATTTCACACTAAGTGTTTAATTAGTGGAAGGGTGTGCACACTTATTGTTGATGGAGGTAGTTGCACCAATGTAGCTAGTGTGAGTATGGTTGATAAGCTGAATTTGGTATGTGAAAAGCATCCTAGACCTTATAAATTACAATGGCTGAATGACAGTGGAGAGGTCAAGGTAACAAGGCGAGTAAGAGTGCCATTTTCTATTGGGAGGTATAAGGGATGAGGTGGTTTGTGATGTGGTACCTATGCAGGCAGGCCATTTACTTTTGGGAAGGCCTTGGCAATTTGATAGACATGTTTTGCATAATGGGTACACTAACCGTTATTCTTTTTCTTATGAAGGTACAAAGGTTACATTAGCTCCATTATCACCTCAAGAAGTGTTTGAAGATCAAAAGAAATTAGTTGAGAGGGAGAGAGAGGCTTTGGCCAAGAGAGAAGAGGGGAGTGAAATTAAGAGAGAAAAAGAAAGAAAAGGGGAAAAAGAGGCCAGAAAAGAAATAAAACAAATAAATGGCCCATTGGTGAGTGAAAACAAGAAAGGTGGGAGGCAAAAACAGAATTTTTATGTAAGGGCAAGAGAGGTTAAGAGTGCTTTAGCAATAGGGCAGCCATTGATCCTTGTAACCTACAAAGAGATTTTGTTTTCTGACACTGACATTGACCATGAATCTTTGCCTTCTAGTTTTGTGTCTTTGTTGCAGGAATATTCAGATGTCTTTCCTGATGAGCTACCAGATGGATTACCACCTTTGAGAGGGATAGAACATCAGATTGATTTCATACCTGGATCAACCATTCCTAACCGACCAGCCTATAGAAGCAATCCTAAGGAAACTAAAGAAATGCAAAGGCAAGTGGAAGAACTCATGGAGAAGGGTTTGGTTAGGGAGAGTATGAGTCCTTGTGCAGTACCCGTTTTATTGGTGCCTAAGAAGGATGGAACTTGGAGGATGTGTGTTGACTGTCGTGCAGTCAACAAAATCACTGTAAAGTATAGACATCCTATCCCTAGGCTTGATGATATGTTAGATGAATTGTGTGGTGCTGTGTATTTTACTAAGATTGATTTAATGAGTGGATATCATCAAATAAGAATGAAACCTGGTGATGAATGGAAAACAGCTTTCAAAACTAAATATGGTTTGTATGAGTGGTTAGTCATGCCTTTTGGGCTATCTAACGCCCCTAGCACATTTATGAGACTTATGAACCATGTATTGCGTGCATATTTAGGAAAGTTTGTTGTTGTTTATTTTGATGATATACTCATTTACAGCAAGTCTT
>CANTUQ010000567.1:0-30345 GCA_947683425.1 Excoecaria cochinchinensis
GACACCTGCCGGTATCAGAGCTACATAGCCTGACATCACCTTGGCCGTTTGCTGCTTGGGGAATAGATATCATTGGAGAGATTCGCCCTACGGCGTCCAATGGGCACAGATACATCATAGTCGCGATCGACTATTTCACCAAATGGGTCGAGGCAGAGTCCTTCAAGAAAATTGACGCAAGGGACATGGCCAAGTTCATAGAGAGGAATTTGATCTGCAGATATGGCCTCCCTCATCACATAGTGTCTGATAATGGGGTGCAATTCATGGGAGAAACCAGAAAACTTCTCGAGAAGTATGGTGTCGAGCATCATAAATCCTCTCCCTACCGACCGCAAACGAATGGAGCAGTAGAGGCCGCAAATAAGAATGTTAAGAAGATCCTGTCCAAGATGGTCCAAACCTACAAGGACTGGGCTGAAAAGTTACCCTTTGCCCTGTGGGGATACAGGACGACAGTAAGGGCATCCACAGGCGCTACACCATTTTCCCTAGTATACGGAATAGAAGCAGTATTGCCAGTAGAGATAGAACTTAAATCACTAAGGGTGGTCATGGAGGCCCAAATCCCGGAAGCCGAATGGGCGCAGCAGAGGTTACAGCACTTGAACTTACTGGATGAGAGTAGGTTGAGAGCTTATTATCATAATCAGATTTATCAGAAGAGATTGGCAAGAACTTTCGGGAAGAAAGTGAGGAAGCATCCGCTAAAAGAAGGGGACTTGGTGTTCAAACAGATGATGCCAGGGATACCAGACATCAGGGGGAAATTCAGACCTACCTGGGAAGGGCCGTATATCCTTAAGAAGCTGCTGTCCAAAGGAGATGCAATCTTGTCAGATAGCGATGGGAACGAATTCAAAGAACCGATCAATGTCGACAGACTCAAAAGGTTCCACGGCTAAAGACCAAAATAAAAAGAAGATAATAAAATGCCCTGCAAGTCAAAAACCGAAAAAAGGCGGCTATGCTAAAATTGGGCGCCTTGACAGGGTGAAAATCGAAAAAAGGCATCCTGTGCAAAAATTAGGGGCATGAGAGAAAATGTCCGATCGTGAAAACCCGAGAGGGCCGATTGGTAACAGGAGTTGATGCTGTTAAAATTTGGTTTCATGTATTAACAGTGCGTAAGTAGCTGAGTAAATGCCAAAATTGATCATGTATGCTGAAATTATATGAAAATGTACGCAAATTCCTGAAATAGAATGAATATTATTTTTTCATTTTCGTCATTCCCTAGTTCTGCATCAAAAAGAAATGTAGCACCAAAAGGAATACATATATAAGCTAAGCTAAGTCCTGCTGCTGCTCTCGCCGACCAAATGTGTGAGCCCTCGAGTCCTGTTATCAGACGCTGGACTAAGGATCCACTTCTTGTACTCGCTAGTCGAAGACGCAGAATGATTGCCAAACCTCGGGGTAACAGTCTTCACGGGTAGTCTACCCCACAGCTCATGGTACCGAGAAGCGAACGCGGCCGAGAGAGCTCCTCCTTGGAAAGACAGGGGAACCCTCACTATATCCTGGGTCGTCCCGAGCTGTCGTGTACATCGAGAGGTGATGCAGAAGGTGGCTTGACGGAGGCCGCAGAGGGGAACACAACCCGATGGCCCGTCGATGACCACATGAGACAGTGGGAGCCAGGCAGATGTGAAGTTGATATCGTCATCTGACAGCTCGCCAAACCTGGTAATGCCTTCACCAGCAGTGACGCACCCATACAGTCGTCGACGAGGCAAGAAATGGCTCTGCGAGTACTGGGGGGTAACGCGAGGGGTTGGTTCAGACAGCATCTTCAGTTTTTCTTGCAGCCAGATCTGGAAAAAAAAAAAGCCGCTGGAGTAAGTAGGATTTACTTTAGGCAAAAAAAAAGGCGCAGGGTTGTGTGAAAATCCGAAAGGACGCACCTCCCCCTAAGAAAAGCTAGTGTGAAAATCCATAAGGGACGTACTACCTTTAAAATAATGATGTACCTGGAGCAATAAGGGGCTGCCGGTAAAGGTTGTAGTGGACCCGGAGCTACAACATCCAAACCCAGGATGGTTTCAGCCAGGACAAGTGGTAGGGGTGACAGTCCTAGATGAAAGTCGCTCAAGATTCCGAACAGACGAGAGTCACCTGTCAAACCTCCCGGAACAACAGTAAGGAAGTTCACCATGCAGAATAGGAATGTGATGCTTACCCGATATGTGGGGATGTCAGTGAACCGATCCAGAGCCTCGATCAGTGGCCCCAAAGAAAAGGAAGAGCCCGGAGGAATCAGCCGGATGGCCTCGGAAGAAGGTATGCCCAGAGCCATGGCTACATCCCGGGTCTGGAATAAGCCGCAGCGGGGGAAGCAAGGCAGAGCGCTAGGAGGGAACCGTGCTCCCAGAATGGAAGCTAACTCCTCAGGCAAAGGGCACAGTTCCTGATAGGTGAACTGGAAAACGTGAAACCGGGGGTTCCAGAAGTGGGTCGCCGCCAGGAGGAGGTTCTGGTCGATTTTCACCCGGCACAGATATTTCAGCCCAGACAAAGAAGAAAGGGCGCCTTCTCCCCAAGTGTGTTTGTCATCTAAGATACGGTGCATCCTTTGGGCAAGAGGAGAAGACATTTTGAGAAAGATGAAAGACTCAAGATGTTGGAAAATGAAGAGATAAAAAGAACAAAAATTTTGTAAGATTTTATAGGGAAGTGCCACCGACGGCCTACCCGCCCCTATACATAGACGGTCTGACCGCCTCTCTAAAGGACGGCCTGCCCGCCTCTCCACAGGGATGGCATGCCCGTCGGAGGGAAGTCCACCTGGCACACGCATACGTCAGCATTGCATTCATCACGCACATTAACTCGCATTTATTGCATGACAGACGGCCAGCCCGTCAGTCGCTTATACAGATGCCTTGCCCGTCGGTAAAGAAATTCTATATAAGGGCGAGTGACAGACGGTGTAAACACTGTTGTCCCTTTCATTTCCTCTCCCAAACCATTTTTCTTTGCATTTTTTCAAGCATTTCTTCATATTTTTTCGCGATTTCTTCATATTTTCGCATTTTCTACTCACCGGGCGCTTTGATATTCATATTTTCTCCAGTTTCTACACTTCTCGCGACTATAAGTAAGTAAATAATTACTTTCTTTTGAGTTTTATTTAATTCATTAATTCATTTCTTCTCCTCTCAACTTTAGAAAATTCCAAATGCTTTAGGAATTTAGGGGGAATGCTGCCCATTTTTTTTATTTTATTAGTGCAATTAAACCTGATTTCTGCATGATCACATAGAAATAGAATTTTTCTATAGTTTTGGTGCTTTAGAACTGCGTCTCTTTAGCGAACCATTATGTGCATATACTGCTTTTGCGGCCTGAGGCCCTTATTTTGTGTTATTGGGGGCACACTCTTGCCGGGCTGCGCCCCATTTACATGCGTGTATTATTGTTGAGGCCTGAGGCCTATGTTTTTGCCTTTTCGTGCAGGAGGTTGGGCATACCCTTGCCGGGATGCTGCCCAAATTTTTATCATTTACTCAAGAATTGAATTTTTTTTTTCTTGTATGATGCATACCCCTGGGACCTAATTATTTTCACGCTAGTTGCATGTTTGCTTTTGCCATGATGCGTGCGAGCCACTTTAAGATACTTCCTTAGACTGGATGTTTGCTCTTCTCATTTTTTTTGTATGCTTATCAATTTTTTATCTTGTTTTGGGCTGCTATTGCCCCGGTGAGGCCCAAATTGGCCTTCGCTTCGAAAATAAGTTTAAAAATAGTTGTTTTGCCAAATTTCTGATGTTTAATCTCTTCCCTTTTGCAGGATGCCTCCTAGACGTAGAGCGCCGCAGGCCCAGCCCGAGCTTGTAGCTCCGGATTAGATGGATGATGAGTCGGCTCAGAGGTATAGAGCGTTGGCTCAGGTAGAGTTTCGGGCCAGCCGTTTTGTATCTCGCCCATTTCTAGAGGCCCTTGGGTTGGCCCCAGAGTTTGATCTACTTGCCGAGGGTGCTAGTTGGACGGAGTTCCTTGAGCCCTCCTTCCAGACTTTCCCAGAGGCTACCCGCCAGGTCTTGGCCACTCTCCGCTATGCCGGCTTTCAGAGTGCAGATACCGACCCAGGGGTGATTCAGTTTTTGTTCGACGGCGACCATTTCAGCATCACCAGGCAGAGGTTTGCTCAAGCCATGGGGCTCCCTAGAGAGGAGGGGGTCGAGATCCCGCGGCGAGCGGTGAGACGCGCCCATTGGGCGGCCATTGCCATACCAGGAGTGCTGTACGATCACGATACAGCGAAGAGCACCGTACTGGTGTCTCAGGCACTCCGGTATTTGCACAGAGTGCTTTCCAATTCGTACCTCGGTCGAGCTGGTAATCCAGGGTCGCTTAACGCGGCCGAGATCTTGTACCTCTGGGCTATGGTGGCAGGCCAGCGTCTCAACATTAGCCACAAGATCTTGGCCAACTTGACCAGAGTAAGCAGAGGGATGACGCCGGTGGTGATGGTAGGAGGAGTCATCACCCGTTTGCTTTTGAGATTGGGGGTTAACCCCGAGAGGTTGAGAGGACCCTTGCCGGAGGGGATCCATGTAGACGCCGCAGCGGCAGTTCAGATGGGGATGATCTCCCAGATTCCGGGCCAGGTGGAGGCTTACAGGGTGTTGACCATCCATGAGACCCGGCAGCTGTTCTCGCTTCCACCCTTGGGTGCGGATCCTGATCACCCGGAACACCCGGAGGAGCAGCCTCCTCAGCCCGAACCTCAGCCAGGGCCCCAGCCTTAGCCGGAGCATCAGCCTCCTCAGCCTCCTCAGCCGCAGACGGTGCCTCCACCACAGCAGCAGGAGCCACCTAGGACCCCCTCGGACTTTGACTTTGAGATCACGATGGACGACCTCTTCGCCGCTTCGTCGGCGTCCAGAGCACCGACGCCATTCCCATCACCGAGTGCCAGGGTACAGAGGTCTATCCATGGGCCCTCCGAGAGATACCATCCGTACTCCCGAGGCGACCCAGGGGCATCCACCTCCTCGGCACCACCACCAGAGCCAGTGCCGCAGCAGCCTGTGCAGCCGGACTTCTCTCAGCTCCTCACCTCCATGTTTACAGCCTTGGAGCGGCGACAGGATGAGAGGGACAGGGCTATCCACGAGAGGTTGGACCGCCAGCAGGCTGCCATTCAGGAGCAGTCCCAGTCGGTGGAGCGTTTAGCTCGGGAGCAGGTGGGCTACATTGAGCGCGCCTCAGGAGCAGACTCGGGCCATGGATGCCTTTAGGGATGAGCAGGCTCGGGTCCTGGAGGGTTTTAGAGGGGAGCAAATGAGGACGATTGAGCAGATTGCTCAGGGGCAGAGGGAGTTGAGGCAGCAGCTCGCTCATGATTTGAGGACGTCACAGGACCAGGCGTCTCAGAGGGTCGATATGACCCTACAGATGATTGATGAGTCACTTGACTCTCTGAGATCCCGCGTCCAGGCGATGGAGGGGATTCTCCCCCCTCTTTCTCAGACCATGAGGGAGTTTAGGGAGCAGACGGAGCAGAGGTGTAACACCCCCATCGCCGTCCCCGTTGGAAGGACACCGACGGACGCGCTACACGACGCTCACATATACAGATATACACATGCACAATGCGGAAGCATACATTCATACATAACATACATACGAAAATACGGTTTAATTAAAAACTTACCTTGACTTACCTTGCGGTACAGACTGAACATGCAATAACTCACGCACACGCAGGCACTAAGCAAAAGCATACACACAAGGCATACATATGACCATTCAACGGAAGCATAATCGAAATAATAAAACAAAGGAATAACAAAACATAAGGACATACTAACTATTACATTCCCAAAAGAAAACTCAAGAACGAAACATAATAATTACATATACAATACTACAGAATTACAAAAGCTGAAATACAGAAGCTGGACAAAATACAGAACTTTTAACTCCTACGTGGCCGACCTTGCAGAAGCGCGACTCGAACAGAACCAAACCTGCCACCTGCACGGAAAGGAAATCCGTGCTAAGCGATAACGCTTAGTGGGGAGAACACACAAGAATATGGACGGCCATTCACAATGGTCGTCAAGGCAAAACACATTCAGATGACAAATGCAGATATTCATAACAAATATGATCATGCTGGCATAGTAAAGGCATTCATTTGATAACTCACAATCAAACCATAACCTCATGTCCAGGATAGACCATTACAGACATACTACAGTATACGTCACAAGCATCATCATGCTGAACTACATATTATATCACATGCATAAACCTACATGGGTATCAAATAACAACATCTTACCGTGCGGCGCCACAAGAACTTTACACAAGCAATTGACATAGCTAAATACCTATGCAGGAACTGACAACCCAATCATCATGTTGAGAGTGCTAGCTATTGAACATCCTTAGACATGCCAAACACATACACTAATCAAATATCCAAAGGATAACATTTAGAGCATCACAATACCGCTGCACAACTCTAATATATTAAGCATCATGCAAAAACACTCTGATAGCGGAGATTGAAGGCATAATCAATTAGTATTACATTCATATCATCATGCAGAAAGTACAGTTAAACATCACATACTTACCATCACCACTGCTTCGGTTCACGTGCTAATAATTAACAAAACATGTTTAAGTCACATACATAAATACTCTAGTCGCATCATAATCAAAGCATTCAGAAACTTATAACAAATAACATGACAAGTATGGATTATCATGATAGATATAAAGTCATGCTTATTTAAAACAGACATACATCCTGAAACCCATAGTCACATTTATATACACATAAACTGATTCCTGAAATCTTTATCATGCTCAAACGGATATCACATTCTGATAGTCATTTCAAAGTAACACAAAGCAGTAAAGCACCTGCTGACTCACAATAGTGGATAACGAGTGTACTGAACTGATTAGTACCTTACGGGTACAAGTCGGCCAAAGGGTACCTTATGGGTACGAATCGAAAACCATTTATTTTATCACAAAAGCATCTTAACCCGATCCAAATACATTAAAAAGGATCACGAGGATCCGTACTGAGGGGGGGTTTGCGAGGAACCATACGGGGGACCTGATCAGGGTCCAAACGTTCAAAGGGCACTGCAGCTACTGAAGGCTCTATTAGGCATGCCTAACTATCCACTAGACTGACTCTCGCAGGTCATGCATAAAACAATTCACGTTTCGAATCGCATAATGCATAAATATGTAAATATCATGCATAAACCGGAGTACAATAGACATATAAATATGCTCATAAAGTTGATCATATCTCATACAATACCGCATTGCAAAACATATTACAGTTCATACACTTTAACATTAAACAATATTCTAAAACATGCCAAGAATCAGGTAAAGAAGCACTACCATACCAATAATTATCAATACAAAATCTTAATCATACATTAGGTGCAGATACTAAGCATAAATCATGCATAGTCCAAATTACATCTAAACATAACACATTGAGTTCTAAGGCTAAAGCATAACCATGCATTCAGACATTTACCATATTATTCACCACTGCTTCGGTTCACGTGCTAATAATTAACAAAACATGTTTAAGTCACATACATAAATACTCTAGTCGCATCATAATCAAAGCATTCAGAAACTTATAACAAATCACATGACAAGTATGGATTATCATGATAGATATAAAGTCATGCTTATTTAAAACAGACATACATCCTGAAACCCATAGTCACATTTATATACACATAAACTGATTCCTGAAATCTTTATCATGTTCAAACGGATATCACATTCAAAGGCTAAAACATAATCCATATAAACATGCTCATATAATAAAGCCTTACAATCGGTATTTCATAATCATATTCATTCAGAAAAATCCGATATACATTACATCGATATACTCATTCAGATAATCCATTTATAGCCAAATCAGATCGGAGCAGTTCAAATAAACATTCAAAGAACACCTGCTGACTCTAGGTAGTGGATAACGAGTGTACAGACAGTACTTTTCGGGTACGAGCCGGTTACAGACAGTACGTTACGGGTACGAACCGATTAAACCATTATACTTTAACTTTCACAGATATTTTCACAAGGGACCTTAAACAAGATCCAATACAGAAAAGGGTTCGCGAGGAACCAAATGGGGACCTGATCGGGGTCCAAACAGAACGATGGGCTGCAGCTAACAGACTCTATTAGGCATGCCTAACTATCCACTTACTTGACTCTAGCAGGTTATGCGTAAAACAATTCACTTTTCGAATCACACAATGCATATATAATCAGCATGCTTAAACAGAGAACGAAAGACATTTAAATATCCTCATAAGGTTGGTCACAAATCATACAATTTTCATTGCAAAACATAAGACAGTCAATATACTTAACATTTAAACACTGTTCTAAAACATGCCAAGAATCAGGTATAGAAACACTATCCTACCAATGATTATCAAAACATAATCCTAAACATGCATTAGCTGAAGATACTAAACATACACCATGCATAGTCCAAATTACATTTAACATAATACAATGAGTTCAAAGGCTAAAGCATAATATCAATCAAAGCTCATACAAGTCATATTCAGAAGTATGCAATAATTCCCTTAATCACATTTTAGCAATACTCATCAAATTAAAGCATGTCAGGAACACATGTGGAGTCATATTATGCTAATGATCAAAAACATATAATCTAAATCAGGAAATGATACAATGCTCTTAAACATGGCATGTTATTCTAGATAAGAACCCGATCAAGGACAGGCATAACATAATGCTAAACACAACTAAAATAGGCTAACCAATCAGATAAGATAGCACACAGTAGAGGAAAGAGTCATAAAAGCATTTGAAAGTCATTTTATAATAAACTAGCCACGGGGGCACAAATCAAAACAGAAAAGCTATACAGGAGCATATAACAGTATGACATAATTTATACAGCAGTGAAGACCCATACAGAAGAGATAGGAAATTCATTTTGGTTAAAACTGGGCGAAATCGGAAAAAAGGAGCTGAAGAGGGGTCGGTCACGAGCCGTGTCACGACTCGTGACTGACCTCAGAAAGGTCACGAGACGTGACCTAGTGTCACATCTCGTGACCTGCTAGAGAGTCACGGGACGTGACTCTATGTCACGCCTGGCTTCACAAGAGTCACGTCGTGACTCTAAGTCACGAGACGTGACTTCCCTCTCACAGAGAGAGGAGTCACACTTCGTGACTGGAGTCACGCCTTGCCTTTACCAGAGTCACGTCGTGACTCTAAGTCACGAGACGTGACTTTGCTCTCACAGAGAGAGACAGTCACGCTTCGCGACTAAGGGTCACGCCTCGCTACGTCCAGCCCGCCGAGAAGTCACGCGTTGTGACTGGGAGACAGAGTCACGTGGCGTGACTGGGAGTCACGTCTCGTGACTTGTCTCTCACAGGGAAGTCACGACACACTGGAAAAGGGAATTCCACAGAATTGCGATTTCCTATTCCCAGCAACCCAGAATTCAAAGAACCCGATAAAAATCATTTTCAATCTGATTCAAAACACATCCAAACTCATATTACCTTACAGTCGATCTTCCAAACATCATAAACAAGATAATTGGAATTAATACCACAATTAAACAATCAAATCATGCTTAAACACATTGAATCCATTCTAGAGCATAAACCCTAAAAATACAGTAAGTTCAAAACCTAACCTCAGAACTTCAAATTCAATCCTTAACATGCATTACTAACACATCTACTCACGTAATCATGCATATACACATTCCAGAACACATCAATTTCCAGAAATTAGACCATGCAAACACATTATAAGTCTAGTGAGAAATAGGGCAGAGACAATCAACTGAGATTGAAGAACAGAGAAGTTCAAAAACGTTGCATGCAATCAAACACTCCCAAACCTGGAATCGAAGATCCAAAATCAGCTTCAAGATCAGTCCTCAATCCTATCCTTGCCTTTGTTTTGCTTCTTCTTACAATCCAAAACATGCACAAACAAAATCCACAAATCCTTAGTTCAAACCCTAACTGAAGTAAAACCAGGAAGATGAAGAAGAAGAACAGTACTTTAAACTCCAACTTACCTCTTCAAGCAAAGTACACACTCCACCAAGCCAACCACAACCCAAGCCAACGGGAATGAAAGGAAAAACAAAGAGAAAGGAGAAGAGAAGAAGAAGAAGGAGCGTGAGATGAGGGACACGGGAAAGCCAAACCAAAAATCTGTGTTCCCTCTTCTCTCTTCTTCTTTTTCTTCTTTCAATGCTCACCTAACAGTTCACATGGCAGATCCTAATTAGACCACAAACTCCACTCAACATGCCAAATCAAAGTACCATACCCTCACATGCACCCAAACCTTTCCTTAATAAATATCTTGTCTTAATGCTCTTTAGTCCTTAGACAAATAACACTTCAAATTTCTCAAACACAAATTACTGAAATACCCTTCCGATCCCGACTTAGCATGCACAATCCGACCAGGGCTATATTGGGGTGTGACAAGAGGAGAAAGGCCGCCAGCGAGCAGACCATTCAGTTGAGCCAAGCCTTCAAGAAGTTAGGAGACAAGGTTTCTGAGACTTTAGGGTTTATGAGCACCTGTACCCAGCCCTTCTTGGATGGTTACGCTCAGATCCGTTTCAGGCGGGCCCATGATCACGAGGCAGGACCCTCCACAGCTCCACCACCGCCTCCGGCACGTCCACGTCCACCTCCGCCAGGGACCGTGCATATATCGGATGACGAGGATCCCGATGAGCCCTCAGACTACACACCTCTCTGATCTTCAGGGAGTTATTTTTGTATCTTTTGTATATTTATATTTTGTATATGCACTGTACAAAAATGACATTTCTAGTGAAAACTTTTGCTTCATTATTGCATGATCATTCGATTATTAATTGTTTAATCACATCACAGAAGGTGTATGTTCTCATATTTACTTATGTGTCGATAAAAATGACAATATAACAAAATGAAAAAATAAAATGATGAATGATGATGATCAATAACATCTCAATAAGAAAAAATGAATAAAAGATGAAACATGGCATAGCAAATAAGGCAAAATCGCGCCATCAATAGACAGGATGAAAGATGACCACTCAAGCACGAGCTAACAAAGTCTTTTGTCACACAGGTACAGAGGAATACCGGTCCGAACATAGATATCGATTAAAAAGACCTCTTTTTGAATGAGGAACCCGGCGGGGTTTCCTCATCTTCACCAGATCGAGACTGTAGCCAAAGCATGTTGCATCTCACAAATCGGAGCTGTGGTCTAAGCATACCGCACTTCACCAGATCGAGACTGTAGCCAAAGCTGTTGCATCTCACCAGATCGAGACTGTAGCCAAAGCTACTGCATCTCACCAGATCGAGACTGTAGCCAGAGCATGCTGCATCTCACCAGATCGAGACTGTAGCCAGAGCATGCTGCATCTCACCAGATCGAAGCCATGGTCAAAGCATACCGCACTTCACCAGATCGAAGCCGTGGTCAAAGCATACCGCACTTCACCAGATCGAAGCCGTGGTCAAAGCATACTGCACTTCACCAGATCGAAGCTGCGGTCAAAGCGTACCGCACTTCAAACCGGGGTTGTAGCCAAAGCATGCCGCATCCCACCAAGTACCTACCGGTTGAGATAAGGCCGATGGAAATATCTTCGCATTGCCGAGCAGATCGAGACAAGGTCCACCCGGTAGAAGGCACGGAGGGTGAAAAGCCGTCACAGGTATGCTTCCTTTCCGACCTTTCTCTGAGTTTTGGCTTATCTAGGCGCTTGTGCACTAGTTTCCCCAAAACTGGGGGCAACTGTAAGCACTGTGTCCCGGAGCGGTCCGGATCAGAGGTTACCCTATGATGAAATCAATGTCCGAGCCTGTATGAGGGGCTGGATTTGGAGCTTTTAGTCCCGCGTTCCATGGGAAGTGAGGCTTTTTACAGTTCCTGGGCAGAGGGGGAGAAAACAGAGGTTTTTTCGAGTCAAAAGGCTTTTTGTCATCCACAGACGGCCAGCCCGTCTGTGAAGTCGGCCGTCGCTTCGAGTCACCGACGGCTTGTGGTATTTTCCGACGCCCGTCGGAAAATCACCGCCCCTGTCAGAACGCCGCCTGGTTTCCCGGAGCACGCAACCCTTCCGACGCCCGCCGGTGGATGTGGCAGGGCCGTCGAACGAATCCTTGTGTCAGAAGGATTCTTCCGACGCCCGCCCCCATACACCGACGCCCGTCGGTCGTGTCTGGCTATAAAAGCTTCGAATTTTCATTTGAAAAGGGTTGGAAAAATTTTCAAAAGAGGAAACTCTGCCCAATTTCAAGCAAATTTTCTCTCTCTTCCAACAAAACACATTTTCTAAGGAAATCTATTTAACCAAGGATCAAATCAGTCAAAAGGAACTAAAAGCTAATTAGTTTTCTTTAGATTTTGGCTCCAAAATCGATTTTCTGAGGGATTGAAGAAGAAATATCTCATTTTCTCTCTTTAATCTTTCATCTTCGCTTCTCGTGGAACGCGCGGGGCTCTAACCGACACAAGAATCTCACCCGAAGCTATTATCTGAGGGTAAATATCCCGGATCCTTTCTCCATTTCATCTCATATTTGTTTCTTACTTTCTAGAATTTTTCTGAATATCTGTCATTACTTTTTTTATCTTGACACTCCTATCTCCTTTTAGGATAAAACCCACTTTTCTTGACTTTGAAAAGGTCTCTCTCCATTCTGTCTTTTCGGAGACAGAGGTGACCGACGGGTCATCTTTATCACTGACGCCCGTCGGTCACTCCCCTACAGACGCTCCTCCTTGAATGACAAACGGACACCTCGATTACCTTAATCGACGCCCGTCGATCAGCTAAGGAGGGCCGTCGGTGGGCTCTGTCTCCCTCTTTTTTTAAATCATTTTCCATTTTTTTTCAAGTCCTTTTGGCTTTCCACATATTGATTTTGCGTATATTGACATCTCTTAACTTTTTATGAGTGTATATTGATTCTCCTGGATTATCCCGAGCTTTAGCGGCTATCTACCATATTTGGAGGATTTCGTCCGGTTTAGTTTCCTAATCCTCTTGTTTTATTTCTTTCATTGATTATCTCATATATATGGATGTACTCCTTTCATACCCCGTTGATGTACAAAAATGACTCAATGTTTTTATATTTAATAAAATGAGGTTTACACAAAAACAAGGGTCCAATGCCCTATTTCCATCCAAAAAAAGATCATCACAAATAGAAATCCCCAATTTTAATAACGATGCATGTGAGGACCAAAGTTTTCAAAATAAGCAATGCCCCGATTTATGCATGATCTGCACTCTTTATAAAAGGGAGTTGTATTCTGCTCCTTGTATTATTGTAATTTATTGCTTTCATTATCTATTTGATCATTTATCGCTTTCAAGATGTGAATAAATGCGCCTTTTAATCAAACTACATAGTGTGGAGAGAGAGCAAATTAATGACATTAAAATTTGATCATAAAATAATTGAGGTAGAAATAGATGAGAAATCCCGGACCCAGCTCTGGTCTTTGGGCTCAAGAGGTTAGAGGTCATCCTTCAAGATACTTCTTGAGTCACGAGGCTTTAACGCTAATCCTAGGCTCCTTAGGGCGAGAGGTTTACCTTCCAAGACCCCTTTGGCTGGCCCAAAATGGATACTAAGCGCAGTCTTAGGCTCTCCGAGGCGAGAGAAACTTTCCCAATGTTCTATTGGGTGGCGACTCCATGAAACCTCCTTGTTGCCCAACATAGACGCACTTGCAATTTATTACAAGCTGTCAACGGACCCACAATTGCCCGATCGCCCTCGAGCAGGCGGTCAGAGGGGCTGCCACGGGGATCCGGCGCGTGTCACAGTTAGTGTTTTAAAGCAAGCCAAAATGGTTTAATCTAATTGCCCTTTTCATTTCTCATGCACATCTCATACTAAATGTAATCTCAAAATTTACTAAAGACAAGTTCTAGAGGATATGGCATACTAAGGCTCTCATACAAGAAAATTTTCAATGTATAAGGCTCAAAAGCTCACATAAGCTAGAGGTCAAACTACCCTAAGCAATGCATTGGCAAAATAATCCTTGTATACATGTGAAAAGATACTCAACTTAAAAAGACCCTACACTAAAGTGCTTTGCTAAGTCATGACCTTCACTATGTACATTTAATTGTCAAATTAAAATGAAAATAACATTTTTCAATAATTTACCTAACTAGACTTAATTAAAAGAAATACAAGCTTACTCATGCATATATTGCCAAATATACATGAAATATATAAGCTCCAAAATCAAATGCACAAAACATCCTAAACATATATACATAAAAATAATAATACATAACCCTACATACACATATGTACAAATCAAACTCAACATACCTAATATTAACAACCTATAAATAAAAACCTAAAACTAGTAGCGCATGCATAAACACAAGCTACACTAAACACAATATATACAAATCAAATAAACATAACAACAATGCCCCCACACTTAAAGGACACAATGTCCTCATTGTGTGAAAACATACAAACAAATAAATAATATAAACAAGTAAAACACAAGAGACAATAGAAAGAAAACAAAAATAACAAGAAAAAGTATAAGAGTATGGAGAAAACTCATCTCAATTCCCATTAGGGGAATCAGGCAGAGAAGGAGAAAATTCAACATTCTGTTTTATGAAGAAGGATAGGAGTTTGCGACTCAAACTTTTCTGATTCTTGTGGATTGCCTTCACTGTGGTCTCAAGGGAATCCATCCTTGCAGCCATGCTCTGGTTGGCTGCCTACATTCCATCCAATCTTGTAAGAACCTGTTGAGCATCAAATCTGGCAGCCTCTTCCTCCTCAGATTCTTCATCATCAGCAGACTCCTCATGCGCACGAGCAGCTATGGAAGATTCAGGGGCTTTTCCTTTGCCTTTACCCAAGCGTGAACTGTCACCCTGCACACCTCTATCAACAAACTTGGGCGGCCAATTGCCTTTTGTTAAAAGATTAGCACGCCTCAAGTATACAACATCTAACATGGCAACATGTTCACCCTCATCTAATTAAAAGTTATGCAAATCCCCCAAACAACCTAATATAGTGCCTGTCACCATGTGACACATCCCCACAGTCTTACTTTTGGCAATGGAGGCATGATAAAGGCCATCAAAGATAAAATTAATTGAGTAAGGGGTTTTCTTAGAATGCAATAAATCCAGCACAAACAAATCTTTGGTTTGAACCTTAGAACTCTCTACTCACCAAATAAAGCATGACAAAGATATTTGTGAAAAAGCATTAATGCATCATCCTTAATTTGGCGATTGGTTGAGTTTTTATTATTAAAGGAATCCAAACCAGTTAATCTCTTCCAAACAGGTCTAGGATCGAAAACATGCGCATCAAATCGTTTGCCATTAAGTGGAAAACCAAACCACTCATGCATTTCAGGAAACCCAAAAACATATTCTTGTCCTTGATGTCTAAATTTCATTTTATCTCTACCTTTATCTACATAATCAAGGGAAACAAAAAATTCAAGGGCCCATTCTTGCTTAATTGGAAGATTTAGATGCACAAATTTACCCCACTTCATATATTTAAGATATTTTTCAAATTGTTCTGTTAAGCCCAAATGATTTAACAAGGAAAAATCAACATGCCACATACCAATATATGATTTTTTTGCAAAATAAACAAACTTTTCACCTTCTTCCTTAAAAAAAATTGGGAAAGGACACTCAAACCTATTTTGCAGGCGAATTGGATCGTGGTTTGAACTTGATCCTCCAGCATCCTTCTTTTCCTTATGGCCCACAGTTTTTGTTCTTACCATCTTGAGAGTTAATGAAATAAAGAGAAACTTTGCAAAATAAACTCAGAAAGAAAGTGAGAAGAAGAGCAAAAAACCAGGAAACTCAAGAAATAGGAGAGAAGAAAGGAGGATTTGAGAGAATTTGAAAGAAAAACCAAAAAGAAATAAAGAGACGACTCAAAAGTAAAAGAGAAATGCTAGAGGTAGGGCTTAAATCTATTTATAAAGGAGATAAAATTAGGGTTGTAACGGTCAAAAATTCAAAAGAATTCAAATTCCGCGCTTTGTCGCGACCTCATGACACTGTCTCACTTGCGACAGAACCGAAATTTCCAATTCTCTGCTCGCGAAACCCATCGCGATCATGCGACAAAATATTTTCTCACCTCTCTATCACGCTCGCACGCTTCATGCTTGGCGCGATCGCGACAGCAACTTGCAAAAACATCCTTCCTTGAGCGCTACAGTGAGGAATTTTCAAAGAACAATTTTTTTTCTTTTTCAATATAACACTATAAATTTTAATAACAAAAATGACACACTATTTAAGACACCCTGTAGAATCAAAAAGAAACTATATTGGTAATATATATAATGAAAAAATCAAACTAAAGTCTAATGAACACCATACAAAACAACTTAAAAATATAATAAGTACAAAATAAAAAGAACATGTAAGTAACTTTCAAAACATTTATAAAGAGATATATGAGACTTCCCTACCATGAAAAGTTTCCTCTAAATATACCTTGGATCTTTGACCATTTGCTTTAAATAATTCTCCTTTACTATTTTTAAGCTCTAAGTAACCATGGTTAAAGACTTGTGTTACTTCAAAAGGTCCACTCCACCTAGACCTCAATTTTTCAGGAAATAGTTTCAACCTAGAATTGTATAAAAGAACCTTATCCCCAATCTTGAAAATTTTATATCTAATATGAGCATCATGCCATTTCTTGGATCTTTCTTTGTATATCTTTGCATTTTCATAAGAAATAAGTCGTAACTCATCTAGTTCATTAAGTTGTAAACATCATTTAACACTAGCATCTTTAATGTCATAATTTAAAGTCCTAATGGCCCAATAAGCTCTATGCTCTAACTCAACAGGCAAATGATAAAATTTTCCATAGACTAACCTATATGGTGTCATCCCAATAGGTGCTTTAAATACTGTACGATATGCCCATAATGCATCATCAAGCTTATGTGCCCAATCTTTCCTAGAGCCAGAAACTATCTTTTCTAAGATCCACTTAAGTTCTCTATTAGATACCTCTACTTGACCACTAGTTTGTGGATGATATGGAGTAGCTACCCTATGATGCACACCATATTTATGCAATAAAGAATCAAAAGAGCGATTAATAAAATGCTTACCTCCATCACTTATGATGGCTCTTGGCACTCCAAACCTTGAAAAGAGCTTCTTTAAAAATTTGATCACCACCTTGGAATCATTAGTTGGTGTTGCTTTGGTTTCAACCCATTTTGATACATAGTCAACACCAACCAAAATGTAGTTTTGTCCAAAAGATATAGGAAAAGGACCCATGAAGTCTATCCCCCACACATCAAATATCTCTACTTCCAAGATATTGTTCAAAGGCATTTTATCTCTCTTCCCAATGTTACCAGCTCTTTGACACCTATCACATTGAGCTAAAAAAACTCTAGCATCATGAAATAAAGTAGGCCAAAAGAAACCACATTTTAGCACGAGAGGCAGTCTTAGTACTACCATTATGACCAGAATACAAAGATGAATGACAATGTGTCAAAATGTTTACATACTCATCCTCACTAACACACCTACGGATAATACCATGCCCACTTATCTTAAATAAATAGGGTTCTTCCAAAAGATAATTTTTGACATCACTAAAGAATTTTTTCTTTTGTTTCCATGTCAAACCATTAGGTATAATTCCTGCAGCAAGAAAGTTAGCAAAATCTGCAAACCAATGACTATTTACTTGCTCAATAAACATAAAAGACTCATCCGGAAAGGATTCATTAATCTCATTGCTATTCCCTATAGGTCCTTCATTTTCTAACCTTAACAAATGATCAGCCACTAAATTTTCAGATCCCTTCTTATCTTTAATTTCAAGGTCCAACTCTTTGCAATAAAAGAACCCAACGAATTAATCTAGGCTTAGCATATTTTTTAGCAATTAAGTACCTTAGTGCTGCATGATCCGTATAGATGATCACTTTAGATCCTAACAAATAAGACCTAAACTTATCACATGCACAGACAACCATTAACATTTCTTTTTTTGTAGTTGTGTAATTTACTTGAGGTGGTGACAATGTATGCCTAGCGTAGTAAATCACATGCAAATGTTTACCTTGTCTTTGTCCTAACACACATCCAACAGCAAGGTCACTTCATCACACATAATTTCAAAAGGTAATTCCCAATTAGGAGAAGTTATTATGGGTACACTTACAAGAGCATTTTTTAAAGAATCAAAAGCTTGCATACATGCATGAGAAAATTCAAAAGGTACATCCTTAACCAACAAATTAGTTAAAGGCTTAGCAATTAAGGAAAAGTCCTTTATAAATCTTCTATAAAAACCAGCATATCCCAAAAATGACCTTACACCCTTAAGTGTAGTTAGTGGAGGTAATTTCTCTATCAATTCCATTTTAGCTCTATCTACCTCAATCCCTTTACTTGAAATTTTATGGCCTAGAACTATTCCTTCTTCAACCATAAAATGACATTTCTCCCAATTTAGTACCAAATTAGTTTCCTCACATCTAGTAAATACTTTATCTAAATTACTCAAACATAACTCAAATGAGTCCCTATACACAGAAAATTCATCCATGAACACTTCCATGATGTCTTTTATCATATCCCCAAAAATAGAAGTCATGCACCTTTGAAAAGTTGCTAGTCCATTACATAACCCAAATGGCATTCTTTTATAGGCAAAAGTCCCATATGGACAAGTAAAGGTGGTCTTTTCTTGGTCATTAGGGTATATAAATATTTGAAAATATCCCGAATAACCATCTAGAAAGCAATAAGGAGAATGGCCAACTATCTTTTGTAACATTTGGTCAATGAATGGTAAAGGAAAATGATCCTTTCTAGTGGCCGAATTCAACTTCCTATAGTCAATACACACCCTCCAACCGGTTGTGGTTCTAGTAGGAATCAATTCCCCAATCTCATTTCTAACTACCGTCATACCCCCTTTTTTTGGTACACAATGAATAAGACTTACCCAAGAACTATCCGAAATCGGATAGATAATCCCAGCATCTAATAACTTAATGACTTCTTTTTTAACCACTTCTTTCATATTGGGATTAAGTCTTCTTTGTCTATCAGCTTTTGGTTGAAATTTATCTACCATGTTAATCCTATTCATGACTACATTAGGACTAATTCCTTTCAAATCAGAAATTTGCCAACCTATACTCCTGATCCTCTTTCTAACAACTTCTAACAATGAAGACTCTTGTGCACTAGTGAGTTTGTTAGAAACAATAATAGGTAAAGTATGATTTGGACCAAGAAATGCATACCTCAAATGACTAGGTAGCTCTTTCAATTCTACATTAGGAGGACTTACAATGGAAGGTAGCAATGGTGCTTCATTTTTATATCGAAGTTCAGGCCTTGAGCTCTCTTACTTCACCTCTTCATGCACTTCTTCTTCAAAATGAACCTCCTCTTGACCTGCATTGTCTAACACTTCCAAAACACAAGCATTAATGACATCTATTTTCATGCACACATTCTTATCCATGGGATATTTTTGGGACTTATCCATATGATATTCCACACTATCGTACCCCACTCTTAAAATTAAAGTGCCCTAATAGACATCAACTAAAGCCCTACAAGTTCTCATGAAAGGTCTTCCTAATATGAATGGACATTTTACATCATATGCAAAATCTAGAATAATAAAGTCAGCAGGTAGAATGAACTTATCAACTTTAACAAGCACAACTTCCACTTTGCCATATGGTTTTTTAGTAGATTTATTAGCCAATTGCAAAACCATAGAAGTAGGTTTAACATAGTCCAACCATAACTTCTTAAAGATAGTCAAAGGCATAAGATTTATACTTGCCCCCAAATCACATAAACACTTAGGAAAATCAACATCCCCTAAAGTGCAAGGAATAGTAAAACTACCATTATCCTTAAGCTTAGTAGGCAAATTATTTAAAATTATTGAACTACAAGCCTCAGTCAACTCTATAGTGGATATATCCTCCCAACTTCTTTTCTTAGAAATTAAGTCTTCAAGGAATTTACATAGTTAGGAATTTGTGTAATGGCCTCAATAAAATTCAAATTGATGTGTAAATGTTTCAATTTATCTATAAAAGATTGAAATTGCTTATCTTGATGTTGCTGCTTCAAGCGTTGTGAAAAAGGCAGATGAGGTTGGAACACTTGTGGAGTTTGTGCTTAGGTCACCCCCACTGTCGCGCTCGTGACAAGTGTCGCGCTCACGACAGTAGGCGAATTCTCATTGCTCATGCTCGTGAAAGGTAGTGCGCTCGCGATGTCTGCCTGCCCCTCTTCTGTCGTGATCGCGACAGGTGTCGCACTCACAACAGAAGGTTCATCCTTCTGAAATTTTTTTTCCTGCACATTCTCATCGAAATTAGTAGAAACAAATTCATTGTTATAGGATTTACCTTACCTCAATTTAATGGCTTTAAGATGTTCCCTTGGATTCTCTTCTGTATTACTTGGTAGATTTCCTTGCATTCGTGAAGGCAAAGCCTTAGCAATTTTCCCTATTTGCACTTCCAAGTTATGGATGGATGAAACTTTATTTTTAGTGATTTGATCAAACTTTGTTTCTAGCCTCTTTTGGTTCTCTTCTTGTGAACTAAACTTTAGGTTAATCCCCTCTAAGAACCTATCCATTTTAACCTCTAAATCTCCAAACCTATCTAGAGGTGGTTGAAATCCTACACCCCTATTTTGGTTACTACTATTCTCCCATGAAAAATTTGGATGGTTTCTCAAATTAGGGTTATATGTATTTGAGTATGGGTTTGCGACGCGGGCCTGCGGGGCCCAGCAAGGTCCCTTGCTTTGAATCCGCCATTGGGATTCGAGAAATTGGTTTGCGTCTTTTTGATCATGGGCACCATAAGACATCATCGGTGTATCCCTCCCAATAGGACATTGGGGAGAACCACCTAGCCTAATAACGCCTAAAGGCACCTTTGAGGTGGTTGGAGTCGCCACCCAATTTGCGAGAAATTGGGAAAAGTCTCTCAGTTCGGTGTCCGGAACTTCCCCCTTATTTATGCTTTGGTCAATTATAAATGGGTTTTTAACTTCTTGAAATTATATCTCTCATCTAACACGATTAGTGCATTTAAATTAAATAGCGCATTGAAAGCATTCAAAAAGCGATAAAATGAAAGCGACAAATAAAGCAGTAAAAGAAAGCAATAAATGAAAGCGGTAAACACGCAAGCACACAATTACAAGAGAAATAGGGGCAGAATACAACCCCATTGAAAGAAAGCTAAAAACATAAAGTGGGATGGAATACAATCCCCAAAATTAAATAGAATTGCCCCAAAATTAATTACAAGGGCCCAAAAAGAAATGAGCTTAAACTTAAAACACTCACACAAAATAAGAAAAGGCATACATAAATCGGGGCATTATTTTGGGAACATTGGTTCCTTCGCACTAGGTCGAAACTTAGGAACATTGGTTCCTTTGCATTTATTTAAAGAGCGTTCGAAGAGTCATTTTGATTGTTGAGTGAAAACCGGGATGAGTGATCCCATTTTTTGAGAAAATTGACTCTTCGTTTTAATTGCGATGTTTTTTATTGTTTGGCTAAAACAAGGGACATTGGTCCCAATTTTATTAGTAAAAATTTAATTTAATTGTAAAAATATTTTTGTGACTTTTTATCTCACGCGTGCATAAATAAAATAATTATTTACAAATGACACAACATAAAGAAAAGGTTGAGAAAGATCTCACCAAAACCGATGTGATCCTCCATGCGTCGCGACCCATTCGGGGAGTCGCTAGGATGCTCAAATAACCAGACTCAAGTTAAATCTCAAACAAAAATTAACATAAAAAATATTAGTAATGGTTCCAAAAATTAATCAAGTAAAAACGAAACAAATATTAGGCAAGTCAAATTATAATGATAATAATAATAATGATAAGACAAGCACAACAAAATAATAATAATATGGATATGATGGTAGTAATAACAATAATGATGATAAGTGCAATAATAATAATAATAATAATAATAATAATAATAATAATAATAATAATAATAATAATAAATGTAAAACAACATGTTAAATAATAATAATAATAATAATAATAATAATAATAATAATAATAATAATAATAATAATAATAATAATAATAATAATAATAAAACTAATAGAACCATTAATAACAAATAAAAATCTAACAATACTAAAATAAATGATAGCAGTTGCACTAATAATGATGATAATATAAAATAAACAAACACAACATAACAATGGTGAACAAATAAATAAAACGATGATGATAATAATAATAAAATTAACAATAAGAATAATAATATAATATGACAATGAACAATAGCACACATAAAATAAATAAGCACAAAATGATGGTTGATAACATAATAATAGTAGTAATAATGACAATAATGATAATAATAATAATAATAGTAGTAGTAGTAGTAGTAGTAGTAGTAGTAGTAGTAGTAGTAGTAATAATGATGATAAGATAGTAATAATGAAAATAATGATAATAATAATGATAATAATAACGAGATAATAACAATAACAATGATAATAATAATAGTAATAAGAATAAGAATAGCAAACAACACAATAATGATAATAATAGTGAATAACAACAATAATAATAAGTAATAGCAATAACAATGATAATAGTAGTGAATGAACATAAAAATCAAATTAAAGCAAGCAAACAATATATTAATAGTGGCATTACCACCTTAAGATGCTAAAAATGAATAATAGATGTGATAATAATATTAACAATAATAAATAATATACAAAAAAAAATAAATGAGAACAAGTCCAAAAATGTTTACCCTCAGAATTTTATAGGTCGTAGAAGCGATGTCTCGATTTGTTTTCCTTGTCGAATTTGTGGTGATTAATATTTGAAGAAAATGTAAAAATTGATATTTAAAATAAATTAACTCAAGATGATATTCTTATAAAAAGGATATTTTTGGTGGATGATTGAGTAAAGGGTATTAATTTTTCAAACTCAAGATCAATCCAAGGATGATATATATTTTTTGAAGAAAAATAAAAATAAGATTAAAGCTTGAGGGAAAGAAAAAAGACTTAAGAAATATTTTTGAAGAACAAAAAAATTGAAGAAGGAAGATGAGTTGCTGGAGACCAGAAAACTAGAGAGAAAATGTTAAAATCCCTTAAATGAAAAATGTTGCCATCCCCCTTCAAAATGAAGGGAAATTTCCCTTTAATTTTCAGTTTTGGCCAAAAATAGGAAGGGACAAAATAGCTTTCATTTTTGTTTTCTCAAAACGAGCACAAGAAGGTGAAAAATTGAAGAAAATCTGACTGAAAAAGATGAAAAAATCATAAAAACAGCAGAGAAAGGGACAGCATAGGGCAACGGCCAGGTGGCCGCGCGGAGGGGAGGGAGCGGGCGCGGCAGCCTGCTGCGCGCGAGCAGGGGTGCGCGCGGTGCCCTTGCACCGCGCGCGGCACCCTGCTGCGCACGGCGCCCTGTCGGCGCTGCTGCAGGTGGCAATCGCGATTCTTTTTTTTTTTTTTAATAAAAGCTCTAAGGACACAAAATTAATATTTTCTACCCTATATTAATTTTTATTTTCTAAAATATATATTTTTAATTATTTTTCTAAAAAAGCACAATTTCGACAGGGAAACAATCGATTCTCATTTTTCTTGCCGAAAATCGGTCTTTTGTTTCATCATCGGGTAATCCTGATCTTGGACCGCCTCGGGACCCGGTGTCTACAGTTGCCCCCAATTTTGGGGAACTCTAAGACATAGGTGCCTAAGTGAGCAAAAATTCAGAAAAGAAGGGAAGAGACACGTACCTGAGGCGGTCGCTTTCCCAAGCTGGACTGGTTGTTGAAGTGGCTATCGCCGTGTCGTCGGTGTGTTGTCTATTGTTGTAGCGGTAATGCCGTGATCGTGCAAACCCTCCGTGTAGTGGTAGTACCGTCATCGCGCAAACCTTTCTGAAATGGTAGTACCATTGTCGTGCAAACCTTTCGTAGAATGGTAGTACCGGCAGCGTGCAAACCCTTTGAAGTAGTAGTACCGACATCGTGCAAACCCTCCTTGGAGTAGTAATACCGTCCTCGTGCAAACTGTTCTGAAATGGTAGTACCGTTGTCATACAAACCTTCTATAGAATAGTAGTACCGGCAACGTGCAAACCTTTTGAAGAAGTAGTACAGAGATCGTGCAAACCCTCCGTAGAGCAGTAGTACCTTCCTTGTGCAAGCTGTTTTGAAGTGGTAGTACCGTTGTCGTGCAAACCTTCTGTAGAATGGTAGTACCGGCAGCGTGCAAACCTTTTGAAGTAGTACTACCGAGATCGTGCAAACCCTCCGTGGAGCAGTAGTACCGTCCTCGTGCAAACCGTTCTGAAGTGGTAGTACCGTTGTCGTGCAAACCTTCCGTAGAATAGTAGTACCGGCAGCGTACAAACCTTTTTGAAATGGTAGTACCGCTGTCATGCAAACATTCCGTAGAATGGTAGTACCGGCATCGTGCAAACCTTTTTGAAATGGTAGTACCGTTGTCGTGCAAACCTTCCGTAGAATGGTAGTACCGGCATCATGCAAACCTTTTGAAGCAGTAGTACCGAGATTGTGCAAACCCTCCGTGGAGCTGTAGTACCGTGCTCGTGCAAACTGTTCTGAAGTGGTAGTACCGTTGTCGTGCAAACCTTCCGTAGAATGGTAGTGCTGCCATCATGCAAACCCTTTTTGAAGTGGTAGTACCGTTGTCATGCAAACCTTCCGTAGAATGGTAGTACTGGCATCGTGCAAACCTTTTTGAAATGGTAGTACCGTTGTCGTGCAAACCTTCCGTAGAATGGTAGTACCGGCATCGTGCAAACCTTTTGAAGCAGTAGTACCGAGATCATGCAAACCCTCCGTGGAGCTGTAGTACCGTCCTCATGCAAACTGTTCTGAAGTGGTAGTACCGTTGTCGTGCAAACCTTCCGTAGAATGGTAGTGCCGCCATCGTGCAAACCCTTTTTGAAGTGGTAGTACCGTTGTCGTGCAAACCTTCCATAGAATGGTAGTGCCACCATCATGCAAACCCTTTTTGAAGTGGTGTCGTCTGTGAGCCCTTTGGTCAATTGTTTTGTAACAACCCAAATCAGGCCTGGTCGGAATTGGCACGTTAAGTCGGGAATTTAAGGGTATTTCAGTAATTTATGCTTAAGGTTATTGGATAATAAGGATTTATTTGCAAAGTAATTATTAAATAAGTTAAGTTGGGGAAATTATTTGGTGTGCATGTGGTGTATGGATGTAGGGTGTTTGTTGTGGTTTTATCTAGTGGTTTTTGTGTTTGGTACTAAGGATGGAAAATATCTACTTAAGAATTATATTGTGAGGTAAGAGTATGGTGCCAAGGATTGGTAAGTCTAGTAGTGGAGATTTTGGTCCAATTGAAGCTTGCCACATAGGATGAGTAGGTGAAGGGTATTAATGAGGAGAGAGGGAAGGGAAGAAAGCAGAATTTCTACTTCCTCTCTACGTTTCCCACTTTCATCTTTTTCCCTCTCCTTTCTTCTTTCATTTTCTGCTCTTCCTTACTTGCCCTAACGTGGATCTTCAAGAGTTTAAGTTGGATTTGCTGAGTTTGAGCTGGATTTCTAGAGGTAAGTTCTTGAGTTTTGAGCGGGTCTTTTTCTTCATCTGCTACTCTATTTTTCTGGGTTTTGGATGTGGTGTGTTTGTTGGATTAAGTGAGTTTTGGCTGGGTTTTTGTGCAAGATTCGGTGGAGAAAAGAGAGAGCAAAGGGAAAGAGAAGGTAGAGGTTTGAAAGAGAAGATTAAAGCTACAAATTTTAGGTTTGGGAGCTTTTATTTCTGCATTTGAGTGTTGAGTTGTCATTGCCTATTTCTCCTTGGATCATGAGTGTGTATTTGTGTTTGTTTTCCAAAAATTTGAGTGCTTTGATATGAGTTTATGCATGAATTAATTTGGGTAAATGTGTTAGTAATCCATGTTATTGATTGAGATAAATGTATATGAGGGCTGGTATGGAAATGCATGAGTTTGGGAATTTCTTTGAATATGATGTTTTATGGTGATTTTGGCAATTCTGTTCAGTTCTCATCTGACCGCCGTGTATTGTTGTTGTCATAAGTAGAGTTTTAGATCTCTAAATCGTGTGATTCTTGAGCCATTAGAACCATGACTTCCATGCATTTAAAATTCTCATAAATGACCTTGGGCAAATTCTTATTCTAAGATCCTGGAAATTTACCAAAACCATAGTGTTTCTGTTTGGGTCGGGTTACTTGAACATTATAGGTTGTTTAGATTATATCTGAAGCTGTAGATGTCCAATTGATCTGAAATTTGTTGCATTTGAAAGTTAACATCCTAGGGAACAATTGTTAAGAGATTTTGGTTTCAAAATGAGGTTTAGACGTTGTTTTAGGCTATACAAAATAGAGTAGTGAAGCAGTCCTGACTTTTTGCTTCTGTTTTGCTATTTTTGGGTATGTCACGGTGGCAACCAAAATGGTTACCACTGTGACCAATGCCCAAAGAAGGCAGAATGCTTAGTTTTGGACCTCACAGTCACAACAAATTCATTACCACCGTAACCCCTTCTGTTTTGACCATTTTATGTGTTTTCTTCTCGAATTGAACCCGTATTGCATCGAAACTTTCTAGGATCTATCTGATGCATGTTTAGGACTATTAAATGAGTATAAGAATAGTTATCACTTGGAAAATAAACATGAATAGGATTAAGATTAATAGCAAACTAAATAAGTAATGATGTGTAATTGTATGTAATAGAATCAAGTCAAGTTTAATGAGATTATTGAGGATTATAATACCTTAATCTATATGAGCCTGTATAATATAAACAATGTGTACATAATTATGAATTGAGATTAAGTTATACATACATGAAGGATATCAAATAAAATGGGTTTGCTTAATGTGAATATGTATAAATGTGATATGTAAATTATGCGCCATGATGCGAAGGGTATTTTAACTTAGCCAAATAATAAATAATGTATGCTATATTGTATGTTATAGTTTATTGAATGCTATCGGGTTATGCATATCTTATTTATGATTCATTGAGATGAATGTGAGTATAATGATGTATTACACTTGAAAACATGATTTGAATGATGCATGACCTGCTAGAGTCAAGTAAGTGGATAGTTAGGCATGCCTAATAGAGTCTCTTTAGCTGCAGCACCTTTGGACGTTTGGACCCTGATCAGGTCCCTATTTGGTTCCTCGCGAACCCTTTTTAATGTGTTCGGATCCTCGTGATCCTTTTTAATGTGTTTGGATCTTGTTTAAGATCCCCTCAGTAAAATGTTTTTAAATGTGATAAAAATTAAATGGTTTTCGATTCATACCCGTAAGGTACCCTTTGGCCGATTCGTACCCATAAGGTACTGTTCGTTCACTCGTTATCCACTATTGTGAGTCAGCAGGTGCTCTATTTGCCTTGGTTCGCTTCGATATGATTATCAGAATGTGATATCCGATTGAACATGATAATGATTTGAGGAATCCGTCTATATGTATATGAATGTGGATATAAGCTTATGAATGTATGTCTTTATTATGCCAGCATGATTTTATATCCGACGTGATTATCCGCATTTGGCATATGATGTATTATAAGTTTCAAAATGCTATGTTAGTGATTCGAATATCATGTATATAGGTATGTCACTCAAGCATGTTTTTATTGTATATAAGCACGAGAATCGGATCAATTATGGCTATAAGTATGTAAATTAATATGTTTAAGATTGTGAACTTGACCTCTTGAATGATATGAAGGTAGAGCTATGATATATGTTTCCTTGGTTTCTGCCATCGTAGTGATTTCGGTATGTTGACATGCATTTACATTGCTTGGTGTGATAACATATGTATTATGTAATGTTATTGAGTATTGCTGCATATATGCTATGTCAGTCTATGCTACTGTAGTGATTTTATGCATGTTTAGATAGTTATAGATTATGCATTCTGCAATCTATGACTTTCTATATTTAATTGATCTCGGTAAGTGTATGCAAGTTTTAATTGTATTTTTGCATGATGATGTTATGAATGTGATGTTACATTATAATTTCTTTGGTCTCTTCTATTGGGGTGTCTTCGGCATGTTGTCATGTGATTACGTTTTTGGCACGATATTATATGTATCAGAGTGGCGCAGCGGAAGTGTTGTGCTTTAACCTTGTCAGTCGGTTCTCGGCTAGTGTGTGTGTATTATGGCATGATAGTTATATGTTTAGACCTCTAGGGATCTTGCATGAAATTTGTGTGCATCATTGTATGATAGTGTAGTAGCCGAACTTCGTATTTCGGGTATCAGTTAACGTGTATGTGCATCTCCGTATGATAGTTGCATTGCATGTGAATTAGCATTTGGTTGGTATATGGGTACTTTGGTATGATGATTGCATGTATATATATGTGTCTTCGCATGATTTGCCTTTCGATATCTGATACTTCGGTGGAACCGGTAAGTGTTTATGTACGAGTTTATATGTATTTCTGCAGGATATTATATGGCTGTTTGTTTAGTTTTGGTTGTCTTTGTTCCTCCCCACTAAGCGTTATCGCTTAGCACGGGTTCTTTTCCTGTGTAGGTGGCAGGTTTTTGGTTTTCGCTCGAGTCGCGCATCTGCAGGGTCGGCCACATAGGAGTTAGTAGTGTTTTTGTAGCTTTTTGCTTATGTATTTTGTTATGTAAGGATCTTATTGTAATTAAGTTTTCAGTTATTTCCTTCGTTTTATCTTTCGCCTTATGCTTCCGCTGAATGATTGTATGTATGTAGACGAGTTAATGTATGTTCATCTACTGTTTCTTGAAAGTTTTAATTTTTGCGGTATCTCCGTATGTTTTTATGTATGAATGTATGCTTCCGCTTAGTACATGTGCACATGTGTGTGAGTGAGCATCGGTAGTGCGCCCACCGGCGCCCTTCCAACGGGGGCGACGGTGGGGGTGTTACATGTTTGTTTGGCCTGAATCGATGTTTTGATTGATGTTGGATTAATGATTGAGCTAATGTTGGATTGATGTCGTTGCTCGCTTTTTGTGGGTGTTAGCGTCGAGTCTCTCTTTCTACAAAATTTAGAAGACAAATATGCAGGTATAAACAGTGAGCATGCACGTGAGATGTATGTGTCATGCAGTAATGCAAGATAAGAGTTCATCCGAGTGGAATCGGGGGCGTCAGCTGGTTTGGTTGTCCGTCGTGGTTGGCTTGATGCCCTTTGAAATTGCTTTCGAATTTTATGCCCCTGGGGGATTATGAGGTTCTCCTCTGATACCTGTAGTCATTTTTTGAAGGTAGTGCGTCCCTCGTGAATTTTCACACTAGCTTTTCTTAGCGGGAGATGCATCCTTGTCGGATTTTCACATAACCCTGTGCCTTATTTTTTGCCTGGATAGACCCAACCCAATCCAGCGACTTTTATTTATTTCATTTTTTGTAGGGCAGACTACCTGTCGCCAGGTTTTCACCCTGCCCTTTGGCCTAACTTTTGCTTAGAGCGCCAGTCACGGTTTTCATCTCTAACGGCCTTTATTTTTTTTATTTTTTTTATTTTTTATTTTTTATTTTTTTGACAGAGAGAAGTTGGAGTTATTGCGAAAGGTCTTTCGGGTATGATTGGCATGTGCTTATGTCTCAGATTTTGGTTATATGAGCTTGGTTCTTTATCGAGAAGGAGCTGTAGGGTTGGCTTCACAGTGGGTAGCAAGATGAGTCGACTGAAGTGCTTGAGTAGCGAGAATGGTAGGGGGTAGTTGGTAACAATGTGCTAGTTTTATGCCGAGCTCAAACAACTTTGAGTGTGCAAGATGAACTGCTCTGGTCATACCAATACATCTTTGCATAAATGCATATATTTCAATCTGATTTCATAGCACATGATCACTATTTGGCACTAACTCGAAAAATATGAGACCCCATCTAATCTCGGGATAGATCTTGAGAGCATCAAACTCCTGTTATCAATCAGCCCTCGCGGGTTTTCTTGATGGAATATTTTCTCTCTCTCTTTTTTTTTTTAGCCTTTGCCATGGACCCTCTTTCCGTCTGTCAGTATTGGTTAAGTTTGCTTCATCTTCGTTAGCTGGGGAGGCTGTTGCTTCTGAGAGTGGTTCCCCTTGGTATCAAAGTTTTGGTCTTAGCCCTTGTGCGGACTGGTTGAGGCGATGGGTTCCTTATTTGGGGCTTACATGTGAAAT
>CANTUQ010000569.1:0-32580 GCA_947683425.1 Excoecaria cochinchinensis
CTTCAGCTGGTGATATCCCGATCTCAAGTCTATCTTGGAGAATACGCCTGCACCTTTCAGCTGATCGAACAGGTCTTCGATCCTCGGAAGTGGGTACTTGTTCTTGATTGTAACTTTATTTAATTGTCTATAGTCGATGTACAATTTGAGTGTCCCATCATTCTTCTTCGCAAATAATACTGGAGCTCCCCAGGGTGAAGTACTAGGTCTGATGAATACCTTATCAAGTAATTCTTGCAGCTGAACTTTTAATTCTTTGAGCTCTGTAGGCGCCATTCTATAAGGAGTAATGGAAATAAGTGATGTACCTGGAGCTACATCAATTGTGAACTCCACTTCTCTATCAAGAGGCAGTCCAGGTAATACTTCGGGAAATACTTATGGAAATTCACATACTGTAGGTACATCTGTGACCTTTAAAGCTTCCTTTTTGACTTCTATTGCGTAGCACAGATAGGCAATACATCCCTTCCTTATCATTCTTTTAGCAGCCATGGCAGATATCAAATTTGAGAGGAAATATGTTCTTTTACCCATAACGGTAATCTCCTGATTATCTGGAGTCTTGAGTGTCAGTCTCTTTTTCTTGCAGTTTACAGTCGCTTGGGGGGCAGATAACCAATCCATCCCCAGTATAACGTCGAACTCTCGAAAAGGGAGTTCAATTAAATTTGCTAAAAAAACATACCCTTGTGCACTCACAGGACAGTTTCTATACACTCTATTGATTACCACGCTATGCCCCAAAGGATTGCTGACTAATATATCCCGATCTAATTGTGAGTCTCTCAAACCCTTTTCCCGTGCAATATCAGTGTTTATATACGAATGTGTGGAACCTGAGTCGATCAGTGCATAAACAGTATCAGATAAAAGCATAAATTTACCTACTATCACATCTAGGGCATCTTCTTCCTCTCTAGCTCTGACAGCATATGTACGACCCATGGCTCGACCCTGCTGATGCTGAATGGTAGGTCTGGATGTGGCTGGCTGTGAAGAGGACCCTCTGCCTCTACCTCTACTCGCAGTGGGTCCCGAACCTGGGGCAGGAGAAGTGGCTGTGGAACCCTGCATCTCTGGACAGCCTTTCACCTGATGCTCTTTTGAGCCACATCTAAAAAAGGCCCTGGTCAGAAATCTACACTCTCTCGGGTGGAATCTGCCACAATGCTCACACTGCTGCACTGAGCCCCGTCCTCTACCTCTAGAGGCATTGCCCACTGAAGAAGTTGGAATACTACTGGCAACTGGATTTCTTTGACCACGGGATGGTGCCATAGATCCCCTACTCTGTGTAGGTGGTGGTCCTCTTGATCTCTTACTCTGACTCCCGATGCCACTGGATTGACCCGATTTCCTTTTCTGTTGAAACCGAGTCTGTCTTTCAACTTCGTCAGCCTGGATCATCTCCACTTTTATAGCAGCATCAACCAAAGCCCTTAAATCAGGATGTCTCTGAGTTGCAACTATCTGTCTAATACGATTATGCAACTCTCTCTCAAATCTCTACATCAGTCTATCCTCTGTCTTTAATGTATCATCCAGATAAGAACTTAATCGCTCAAATTTTCGCTCATATTCAGGCACAGTCTTATTACCTTGCTTCAATCTCCAAAAAGCATCTTGCATCGAAGCTATGTACTCTGCCCCAACGTACTTTTTCTCGAACTGAGCTAAGAAAAACTCCCATATCAACTGATCTGTTGGAGTATGCTTTCGTACCGTATCCCACCATATAAATGCGGGGCCCTGAAGAAGAGCAACTGCCCCCTCAAACATCTCCTCCGGAGGGCTGTGAGTGATCTCGAACAGTCTCTTTGTTCTAAACAACCATGCCTCAGCTTGTTTTGGAGTCATCGGATCTTTCCCATAAAAATCTTCTGCTCCAAGTCTCTTTAACTGCTCTAAAATAGGTTTCCTTTTAGGTGGAGCTGGGAGCTGCTCAGGAACCTGAGGCTGGGGCGGCTGTGCCTGCAATCTCTGCTGAATATATTTCGCCATCACATTTAAAAAGTCTGGTTGAGGTGGAGGAGGCGGTGGCACAGCTGATGGAGTAGCCCGTGGCTGCGGCGTTTCAGCTCGCCCAGCACTAACAGAAGCGGCGCTCTCTACATCACCTTCACGGCACCCTTCCTCAGAAGCGATGTTTCACTATAACAGAAGGAGCAAGCATACATTAGATTAATAATCACTTTCCATTTCACATTGGCATGTATATACATTCAATCCATCTTCAAAATCCGATACCAATAAAATGTAACACCCTTATATAACTTTTCTAACGTACCCTTATATAACTTTTCTAATGTACTTTAGTAGTTATGTCATATAGTAATATTATTACTTAAGCTTATATGAGAATAAATTTATTTCGCTAAAAATTTGTGCTTAACTATTTAATTAATGACTTAATATGCTTAAACGATGACCTATAACTATCCAACTTATTAATCCTATTTATAAAAATTTTGGCAGCATAACAGCTACAATATCAACCTACCCAACCTACAAAAATTCAACAAATCGCAACCCGCACGGGCACAACAACAATATATAATATTTTCTTATCATCCAAACACCATAAACAGTCTCATAATATCCACTAAATATTAATATCCAATCCACACCATAAATTACATAATCCAAAATTTACACCACCATACAAAAGTATATACATGCCATACATTAATAATTACAAAATATCTGGTACAAGCTTAGTCCCAGCAGTCTTCCAAAAAGCAGTATGCTTGCTCCACGCCTAGCCTGTACCTACACGCAGTCAACATAAACTACGTGCTGAGCATTAATTATGCTCAGTGGTGGTTACAATTCTAAGAATTTCCATCTATCTAATATATAATTTCAATATAATATTTGAAATATCTATTCCTAATTTATATAAAATTAAATGTTATATCTAGTTATACCAAACATTCAACTTGCTTTAAAGCTCATTAATTAATTTATTCACCATATGAATTTTATTGTCATTATTATTATTATTATTATTATTATTATTATTATTATTATTATTATTATTATTATTATTATTATTATTATTATTATTAACTACTTATATTAATTTCCATATAACTATCTAATCAAACTAGTTACTTATTTAATTATAAATTTCTCATATTAATCTTTTATCTATATATATTCAAGAATCATTAATTATATACTAATCTATTTAATTCTTTATTTAATTTCACTCACTTCCTACAATACTAATCTATTACATTATTATCTTATTTTCCAATTTAGTTAATTTAAATTTACATTTTCCGATTTAGTCCTTAAATACTTATTTAAATTAGTATTTTTACCCATTAAACTTCTTTTTATTTAATTTACCTTTATTTACCATATAAATATTACTTTTGCCAATTCGTCTCTAAACTTCATAATTTATTACATTTTAGTCCTTTTTTTCCATCTTTTTCATACATTAGTCCGGGTTCAATTAATTTTACTCATTTTTACAAATTTTTCCCTAATATCGGTCCAGTAGAAACTTCTGAACCGGATATGTGGGACGTGAACCCTATAGATCGACATTCAAAAGTGACCCCGTAGGACCACTAACAAATTTACATTGCATTTTATTTGACATTTTGAACGTTCATTCAATTTTGTAAACCGCTATTGGCCTACTATAGTGAGTCCCCATGACTCACACCGCGATTTTACTGTCCCTATGGCTAGCCAATTATATCTTAAACTAAATTTAACTACTAAACTATTACTAAGGGCAAGATAAATAAATATTCACAATATTTTATTACAACATACCATTATGTTAACATAACCCAACATTTATAATATTCTTACTAAATCATATTTATTCCACCATTTATTAAGTAACATGATCATTCCAACCATAATTTCATTAAACCTACTAATTTCATTTCATTTCCATTATGAACATAATGTACTACTTTATTCTAGAATATTCATTTTTAATTAATAAATTATAAATAAATTACTATATACTCAATTTTTATTCTTTATTCATTTTATGCCATATTATCAACTAAATTACACAATTAACTTAATTTTTAATATAAACATAATATACTAATTAATTCAAAAAATATTCATTTATACATAATAAATTCCAAATAAATTATCATACAACCAACATCCTATATTCATTTTATGCTTTTAAACTTAGTAAATTAACCAATTTGGCTATAATTTCTCCATGTTAATCATTTGGCCAACTCATAATTTTACCATTAAAAATTCTATTCCACCCATTTATTCTTTTTTAAAGCAATTAGCAATCTTAACAAAACATGTATACTTCGTCAATCTACAAATATACCTAAAATATACCCTAATGTTCTTAGGTATACCAATCGGCCACCCTTTGATTTCTACCCTAGAATTTATTTCTTTTTCAATTAACCCTCCAATTCATCATTTCTAACATCATAAATCATTATTATCACATTTATTTCAATTATACACATTTATTTCACATAGCTACTAAATTTACTCTAAATCATTGGAAATAAATAGAATTTGTAACCATTCACCTTAATTCCTTGAATTACTCTTCCAAAACTTCCTTGCCTTTGCCTCTTCCTCTTGGAGTGCCTTCACCTTCTTTATTTCCTAAGTATGGCCAAAATTTAAAATTGAGCTACCATAAAAATCATGCATGCTATCCACAAAATAACTACATATTTGCTCTCCACATATCCTAATTTACCCATTAGAACCATTAATTAAATTTAAAACCTTCAATTTCTCTTACCTCACTTCAAACCCTAAACTTGAACCCCTTGGAATTTCCCAAATTCTTCACTAAATTAGAAATTAGAGGCTACAATAGTGTTAGAGAGGGGTTGAATTTTATTAGGGAGGCTTGAATTAGGTAGGAAATTAAAGGAGAAAAGAAGAAAATTTGAGAGGAAGAGGAGGAAGGGAGTTCGGCCACTTGAGGGAGATGAAGGGGCTGAATTCTCCAGATTTCTGATTTTTTAGCCTTTAAATAGGCTGATTTTTGGGTTGGGTTGGTCCAACCACTTTAATTCTAAGCCCATTTTAATTTAATAGCCCATTAATCAAACCAAAATTAATTCTCCCCCTTCCCAAACTCCAATTCACTCCAAACTAGTTCCAAAATTCTCCAAATAATAAATTAAGCTTTCACAAAAATTTTCAGACCAATCAGAATCCGTTTTCGAGACTGGCTTACTCTAATCGGTCCGATTCGACAATTTCCAGTGTTACCATAACTTTAATTTTTCTTTACCAAAAATTTCTAAATATTATTTTAAACTTATCCGTACTCTCAAAATAACTTTTGGAGATCATTTACTATTTTTTTTTAGAGGCTCGATCAAATTTTAGTCAAGCCGGGGTCCCTAAATACGGTACAGATCTTTTTTTTTATTTTTGACTTTTGGTGACCTATTTAAGCTCATTTTCCCTCCAAATTTTACCACTAGATTCACCATGACTAGTATTTTCCGATGGTCAAATAAAATATTTTTCGCCTCCGGGTGTAATTTCTTCCGCGAGTGCACTATTCACCATCGGAAAATACTATTCACGACTAACCCGCTATTGCGGCCATTACATCAATGATTTTTTTGTGACCGTGAGATCCAAAAATAGACATTATTCCTTCTCTTGACATTGGTTACGGTGGCAATGAATTGGTTGTCACTGTAACATACAAAAATTTAGCAAAACAAAAACAGAAATTCGAAACTGCTTCACTACCCTATTTTTCAAAACCTATATATGGCGCGCGCCCAGACCAGCAAGGCCCTCATTGAGCCCACCTTTTGGGGCTCGAGGGATTGGGTCGCGTCATTTTCGATCATGGGCGCCATGAGACATCATCGGCGTATCCCTCCCAATAAGACATTAGGGAGAATCACCTAGTCTAGTGACGCCTAAAGGCACCTTGAGGTGTGTTGGAGTTGCCACCCAGTTTACAAGAAACTGGAAACGGTCTCTAACCTCTATTGGTCTGAACCAGATATGGTGTTAGGAACTTTACTTTTATTAATGAGTTAAGTTAAGTTTTATAAATGAGTTTTTAATGAAACGCAGTTCCACTCCTCTCCTCACACGATCATACATTAAAATTAAAGCGCATTTCATTCACATTAGAAAGCGTATAAATAAATAAATAAATAAATTATATTACAAGAATAAAATTTGCCCCAAATACTTAAATTACAAGGGATCAACATAAATAAATGATCATTTTAAAATAAATCATACATAAATCGGGTCATTTATTGAATTTTAGGAACATTGGTTCCTTTTATTGACTTAAAAAATTAGAGAACTATTTTTTGGACATTTATTGTGAAAAAATCGGGATGAGTGATCCCATTTTATGAAAATTAGTTCTCCATTTTGATGGTGAGATTTTATTGGATAGAAATAGGACATTGGTCCATTTTATTAATAAAAGATCCTCAATTTTAATTATTGTAAATAATGTGATTTTTATAATACAGGCAAGTTTAAAATGCATTTTTTACATACAACATATAAAAAATAAAATAATGAAGAAAATACGGTAATTAAGAAATGCAAACCGAATACGAAGGTCTTAGTTTCTCGTTCCTCTGACCTGCATCGGAGATATCACTCAAGGCGAAATAAACAAATTTTGGAGGTGAATAAAAAGAGTATAAAATAAAATGTTAGTAAATTAAATCAAATAATGTAAACAAGCAATTAATTGAATAAATTAAACAATTCAAATAAACATTCCATCAGATAAATTAAAGGTATTAATCTATCAATTAAATTAATTAAATAAAAACAATCGATCAAATTAATTAAATATAAATAATCAAATAAAAATAATCAATAGAATTAATTAAATATAAACCAAGATTAACAATTGCATTAACCTGACATATAAATAAAACATATGCAAAATGAATAAGAGAAATTCAAATAAGGAAATGCAGTATGTGAGCTAGAGAAAATAAAAGGATAAAAGAATTGCATGAAAAGTGAGTGTTGGCACACGCGTGGTTTAGGGTAAAACTGTGATTTTGCTCTTTGTTTTTTCTTTGTACTTTTTTTTTAAAGGTAATGAGTTCCCTTTTCAAGTTTAGCTACAAGTGCCCTCGCCTTACTCATCTTAGACCCAGGTGTTCAAAGGTCAATTTTGATTGGTTTTGTGGTAATTACTCAAATGGCTGAGAGGAATGGATTCTAAGACTTGGTTCTAATGATCTACTTCTTGCAAAGGCCCAGAATTTCATTCGTTTAAGCCCCCTCTTTTTTCTTTCTTCTTTTTTTTTACCGGATGTCGAGTCTGTCAGGCTAGATCGTATGCGTCCCTGATTTTGAAGAAGCAAAGAAACAATTCTTGGAATTTTATTTGTCGTCATGTCGGCGTATTGAAGCAGTGTTTGTCCCAATAATTCCCTTATTAATGTCTTTCTAGGTCCAGGCAAAGGTTTTTTTTTTCTTTCCTTTCTTTTTTTTTTCATTTCTCAGAACGTTCCTCTCTTCAGGAGTGATATCAGATGCTAATAGGATCTCGAGATTGGATAAGGCAGTATTCATCAAGTTAATATCAAATGCAAATAATTTGTGGTTGCGATCATGTATAATGAAATCATGAAAACATAAGCAAAAAGTCATTGATGTAATTAATGTAAATAGTACTGCATACACATAAATTGAAAAGTTCAACAATAAAAGGAAGAGCACATTTAATAGAAAGTCTTCTCTCTTACTGCTTGCTATGCGGTAGTCACCTTCTGAAATTCCATGTTTGTGTCTTGAAATCCCATCATGCTTTCTTCCTCTTCTCTCTCCTCTCAGGGTCGGTGATCTGCTTACTGTCAATCAAGTCCTGAATTTCATGTCTTAGTCTCGCACAACGGTATATCATATGCCCCGTGTGTTGGTGGAAAGCGCAATACTCATCGTTTTTATGACCTGGCTGCCCTTGAGTTTTGGCTGGCTTGGGCAGCAAGGGCTGTAGCTTCCCCTCCTTAATCAGTCTCTTTAACACCCACGAGAGAGGTCGACCCAAATTTGAAAAGTGCCTTCGATTTACCCCCGCAGCCGACATATTAGCTGTCTCCTCAATCTTGTCGCCACTACCAGAGACTACCCGCTCATTTACCTCCTGACTGTTATAGCCCCTTTCAGCAAACCTTTCGCTATTCGCCCTCTTGGCCATGTGTTCACTTTCTGCCTCTATGGCGATGTCCTTTAAAGACTCCCAATCTCTGAGCCCCTTCATCCTCAGCCCCTCTCTTAGGTATGGACTCGCATTTCGAATGAATAACCAAATTTGGTCAGGGGTATGCGGCTTCCTCCTCATTTCCATCACCCGATTTCTCCACCGAGTAAGGTACTCATGGAATGACTCATTAGGTTTCTGCTGAAGGAGCTCCAAATCTTTCAAAGTCACCTCCATCCGGGTGCTGTATTCATACTGTTTAAGGAACACTTCGGTTAACAAGTCCCAATCTTCTCTCGCTCTTCTGTCTAGACTATGGTACCAATCTACAGCAGGCCCAGTCAAGCTGAGGCTGAAATACTCCACTTTTTATCTCTTAGTGAGCATGGTACCCTTCATCACAAGAGTATACTGCTTGATATGAGCAGAGGGGTCTGATGTGCCATTAAACTTGGGCAAGTCGGGCATCCTGAATCTTTGAGGAAGCATCTCCTCATCATCCAAATCTCGATCTTTTGGGCTTATCCCCTTTCCGGCAGACAATAATCGGGCCATGGCCTCTACTTTTTCTTCTATTTTCTTCAAAGCAGCATCCTCATTAGGGGGTCGGGTCATTACTGACATGGATTCTTCATGGTCGTCTTCCACAAAGTCTTCTTCAGGCCTGTGCTCCCCAAACCTTTAGGCTCAACATTTAGAAATAGCTCTACGGCTGCTGCTGGAGGTGCCTCGCTGGCATGAACCTGTTCGGCTTGCCCCCCAGCAGGAGTAGCAGGTCGTTGACCTACTAGAGCAGCAGTTAGGTCGCCCATCATAGCCATCATTCTCCGTTCAAACTCATCAAATCTATGCTCCAATTCTTGGACCCTCATGTCTATCTCTTGGGTGGCATTCGACTCTAGGTTGGCCATGTCTGAAGTTAAGTATTTGATGCTATCCAAAAGTGACTCTAGACCTCGACGCGAGACTTGCTCTATTGATTCGAAGAATTGACCTCTCCTTGCCAATCGGCCGTCTGGACCCCTAGACCATTGACTCAAATCTATGATGGCTGCAAGAGTCAAATTGTTAGCATGATGTGTGAATGGCATGAAAGATGCATGATCGTGTTTATGCAACATAGACAACCACATGCAAGCAAATAAATCCTTCCAACCTTGTTACTCCCACACACGTGGTAGTGCGGTCTCTTTCCTAAGTGGGCTTGACCTATGTGTTAACGGGGAACCCAATGGGCGCGTATGGTGCATGGTGAGAAACCAGCAACATAACACTCTTAATTTAAAAGCGCATGCGTATGGATTTTGGCCATTATATATTTGGACCTTTCAAACAAACTAGAAATGGGCCCAACGGGGCATGAAAGCCTTTGATGAGTGTCCAGTTAATATGTTTGAATTGGTTTAATATATAAGGGCCCACGTAACAAGCACATTTGTTAAGGTACATATTACCTAGTGGAAGTTTCTATGGCCATTACATGAGCTTTAGTCAAGGGGTGGTGTTACTTTAGGTCTACCCAAGCATGGTCCCTGCCAACGGGCCTAGCTCATCACGAGCGTAGCGGCCGATCTAGTCTTCATTTGATATGCTATTAATAGCATGAGGCTTGGGCTGGTGATTATCCCGAACACTTCCCTACAATGAGTGAAAGTAAGGCCGTATTTTAGGAACGCACCGGGGTAAATAGGGGACCAACTAACATATTCTAAGGCTCTAAATAATGTAATGCAATTTTGAAAAGAAATGGAATTTTGGTTTCATTAATAACTCATTCATAATTTTAACTTAACTCACTTTCGAAGCAAAGTTTCGATCGTCCCCAGTGGAGTCGCCACTGTGACGTGTGCCCGGACCAGCAAGACCCTCATTGAGCCCACCTTTTGGGGCTCGAGGGATTGGGTCGCGTCATTTTCGATCATGGGCGCCATGAGACATCATCGGTGTATCCCTCCCAATAGGACATTGGGGAGAATCACCTAGTCTAGTGACGCCTAAAGGCACCTTGAGGTGTGTTGGAGTCGCCACCCAGTTTACAAGAAACTGGGAAAGGTCTCTAACCTCTATTGGTCTAAACCATATATGGTGTTCGGAACTTTACTTTTATTAATGAGTTAAAATAAGTTTTATAAATGAGTTTTTAATGAAATGCAGTTCCACTCCTCTCCTCACGCGATCATGCATTAAAATTAAAGCGCATTTCATTCACATTAGAAAGCGTATAAACAAATAAATTATATTACAAGAATAAAATTTGCCCCAAATACTTAAATTACAAGGGCCCAACATAAATAAATGATCACTTTAAAATAAATCATACATAAATCGGGTCATTTATTGAATTTTAGGAACATTGATTCCTTTTATTGACTTAAAAAATTAGAGAACTATTTGTTGGACATTTATTGTGAAAAAATCGGGATGAGTGATCCCATTTTATGAAAATTAGTTCTCCATTTTGATGGTTAGATTTTATTGGATAGAAATAGGACATTGGTCCATTTTATTAATAAAAGATCCTCAATTTTAATTATTGTAAATAATGTGTGTTTTATAATACGGACAAGTTTAAAATGCATTTTTTACATACAACATATAAAAAATAAAATAATGAAGAAAATACGGTAATTAAGAAATGTAAACCGAATACGAAGGTCTTAGTTTCTCGTTCCTCTGGCCCGCATCGGAGATATCGCTCAAGGCGAAATAAATAAATTTTGGAGGTGAATAAAAAGAGTATAAAATAAAATGTTAGTAAATTAAATCAAATAATGTAAACAAGCAATTAATTGAATAAATTAAACAATTCAAATAAACATTCCATCAGATAAATTAAAGGAATTAATCTATCAATTAAATTAATTAAATAAAAACAATCAATCAAATTAATTAAATATAAATAATCAAATAAAAATAATCAATAGAATTAATTAAATATAAACCAAGATTAACAATTGCATTATTTTTCTTATTTTGTTGGGGAAAAATTCAGTGAAAGCTAGAGAGAGTTTTGAAAAGAAAAAGAGAAAATTAGAAAAAACCCTAAAATGAAAATTCCCCCCTTTTTTAGTTTCATCATTTTCTATTTATATGAAGAAAAAGTGAAAACCTAACTAATTAATGAAAATAAACTCAATTAAATCAGATATTATTTATTTTGAATTTTAAAAATGGAAAAAAAACCCTTAAAAACCCTAAAAATGGGATAAAAAAATCAAATTTTGGTGAAAAAATTGGAAAAATATCAATTTTGGGCGAAATTGGCATTTTTCGGCGGAACAGGGGTGATCGACCCTCGTTGGCGTGCGCGACGGGTGTCGGTCGAGCACGCTCTCCCAGCGCACGGGACGGGCCACGCGTCGCGCTTTTTTTAAAAACAAATTTAAATTTAACTAAAAATACTATAATTTCTAAACTCCAATTTTCAAATCTAATTTTCAAAATATTTTTTATTTTTTCAATCTAAAATGCAAATTTGAAAAGAAAATTATCACTTTTAACCTTTTGGCCTGTGAACAGGCATCTTATCATCATTGGGTAACTCTGATCTGGGCTGCCTCTGGACCCGATGTCTACGGTTGCCCCCAATTTTGGGGAAACTAGTGCACTAGTGCCTAGATGAGCCAAAATTCAGAGAAGAAAGAAAAAGATGCGTACCTGAGGTAGCCCTTTGCCTTTCACGGGGTATTCGAGCTGGTGACCCCTCGCTGCCGAGTTGCAGTGTATTTTACCGCAACCCTTTGATGATTCATTCAACCACCTTCATCCTACCGGCCTCGTCTCCGCCCGCAAGATTCTTGACTGTCGTGAGAGGCAGTGTTATCCAACTACAACCCAATTGCAATTTGTTCTATTGCGTGTGCACCGCTAGCCTCGTCTCGGCTTGCACGGCATCTGAGTGATGCGAGGGGTAGTGTTCTCTAACTACAACCCGCTTGCGATTTGTTCTATCACATGTGTCCTGCTGGCCTCGTCTCGGCTTGCACGGTGTCTGTGAGATGCAGTGTTATCTAACTGCAACCTCTGTTGAGATCTGTTCTATTACTGGTATCCCGCTAGCCTCATCCCGGCTTGCACGGTGTCTGTGAGATGCAGTGTTATCTAACCACAATCCCATTGCGATCTATTCTATCACAGGTGTCCCGCTGGCTTCATCTCGACTTGCATGATGTCTATGAGATGCAGCGTTCTCTAACTACAACCTCTGTTGCGATCTATTCTATCGCTGGTGTCCAGCCGGCCTCATCCCGGCTTGCACGATGTCTATGAGATGCAGTGTTATCTAACCACAATCCCGTTGCAATCTGTTCTATCGCTGGTGTCCCGCCTGCCTCATCTCGGCTTGCACTGTGTTTGTGAGATGCAGTGTTATCTAACCATAATCCTGTTGCGATCTGTTCTATCACTAGTGTCCCGCTGGCCTCATCTCGGCTTGCACTGTGTCTGTGAGATGCAGTGTTATCTAACCACAATCCCGTTGCGATCTGTTCTATAGTTGGTGTCCCGCTGGCCTCATCTCAGCTTGCATGGTGTCTGTGAGATGCAGCCTCTGTTGCGATCTGTTTTATAGCTGGTGTCCCGCTGGCCTCATCCCGGCTTGCATGGTGTCTGTGAGATGCAGTGTTATCTAACCACAATCCCGTTGCAATCTGTTCTATCGCTGGTGTCCCACTGGCCTCATCCCGGCTTGCACGGTGTCTGTGAGATGCAATGTTCTCTAACTACAACCTCTGTTGCGATCTATTCTACCACATGTGATCTGCTGGCCTCATCTCAGCTCACGCAGTGTCTGTGAGATGTAGTGTTCTCTAACCACAATCCCGTTGCGATCCGTTCTACCGCGTGTGCTCTGCTGGCCTCGTCTCGGCTTGCACAGTGTCTGTGAGATGTAGTGTTCTCTAACTACAATCCCGTTGCGATCTGTTCTACCGCATGTGCTCTGCTGGCCTCATCTCGGCTCGCGCAGTGTCCTTGCTAATCCCCGTCCGATCTACAAGACATGTGATTGAATATTCTGTTTTGCTGGTCTCTTCTGAGCACAACATGATCTTGCTAACCCCCATCCGATTTGCCAAAAGTGTGATTTTCAATTTTCTAACCCCCGTCTAGCCTGTAAGGTGCGACTTTTGATTTACTGACCCCCATCCGATCTACAAGATGTGTGATTTTCAACTTTTTGACCCCCATCCGTCCTGTAAGGTACGACTTTTGGTTTGCTGACCTCCATCTGATCTGCAAGACATGTCTTTTAATTTACTAACCACCATCTGACTAGCAAGGTATGACTTTTGATTTACTGACCCCCATCCGATCTGCAAGATGTGTGATTTTCAACTTTTCGACCCCCATTCGGCCTGTAAGGTATGACTTTTGATTTGCTGACCTCCATCTGGTCTGCTTGGTTTCTACCTATTAACCATTATCTGAATGATGTAGTGTCTGATTTGCTAACCACCATGTGGTTTGCCCAGTACCTGACCATTGACCATCCTTGGGTCGGCATGATGACTCGTTCGTCGTTTTCTTTGCCGGCGCTTATCCTGAACCTCTTCTTCTCTTTTTCTTTTCTCTGCAAAAAAGGGAAAAGCAAATGTGCAGGGTATATAAAAGAGATGCTTACCTGTGGTAGTACATACCTGTTGGGGTCGATGTCAGACGGGTGCCCCCTGAAAGACGGTTGGTTGTTCTCTTAGAGAGGGATTTATGGAATATGATTGCCTCGAGTCATTTTCCAGGCTTCCAAAGTTCGGATATCATCTTCTTGCAAAGTTCAAATATCATCCTCTTAGAGATCCCTTATCAACTGTGATATACCAGATATCGATCCCTCTATCATCTCCAATCGGAGCCTCCTTGTTGAAAAGACCTGCATGCCTCTTGAAAGGGTGAGATACTTTGATGTAGAGCCTCCAGAGAGGCAAATAGGTTTGAGCCTCCTCAGAGAAAAGTTAGATTGGAGCCCCTAGAGAGGAAATTGGATTTGAGACCCCTCAGAGGAAATTAGATTGGAGCCCCCTCAGAGGAAAATTAGATTGGAGGTTTTGTTGCTTACCTGCAGGCGGATAGATTTTAATGTCTTTGGTGTCTCTTAACATGATTTTTGGGATTTTCACATTTTGGATGTATTTGAATTTTTACAGTATGTTGGATTTTCAAGGCCTTGAAAATATCTTCTTCTTTTTGTTTTTCGTTTTGTTTTGTTTGTTTTTTTTTTATTTTTTTGCTGTTTTTGTTGTTTTGTTTATTTTTGTCTGAGAATTTGTACCCTTTGTACATTTGAAGTTGGATTTTGTACACTTATTGTGTGATGTGTGTGAGCATACATCTTATGATAGAGAAACTTACTTGATTGTCCTCGGTATGGTGTGCATAAATAGGCTTATTTTGTCCTAGGCGTTCCCCTCCATACAGATGCACCTGATTCAATGCAGAATATAGTGTCCGACGATGTTGAGCTGAACCCATCTCTTGGATCACCTTTAAACATGAGGCTTATTCGGACTTTTCCTCCTAAGTCATGTACACAACAACGTATACAAAATATTGTGTGTGCGAATGGAATCAATGTGTGTAAAATTTACATACAAAAATATATACAAGAAACACACGCAAAAAAAATTAATGTACAAAAATTATGTGTGCGCAATTACACGTGTAAAGGATTGAAAACATGTGCGAAGAATTATGCAAAGATTATGTACACGCAAAATATATACCAAGCTCAAGCATATGCAAATACATGTCGGGCATCATAAAAGGCTATGTACGTGCAAAGCTATACAGGGGGATATGCAAGAGATTTATGCATGCAAGATGCATGTGAGATGCAAAAATGGATAAACCACATCCTAGGTGGCTAAGGGATTTGTTGAGGGTGCTGATCCGCTGCTCACATTGTCTGATGCACCCAAGGATCTAGAAAATCATTGTCTTGGCTTGATGGACTCTGACCCATAATCTTTTCAAAGAGAACTGACCCGCATGCATCTTTGCCCCCCGGTCAATGAGCATATTGCCCCCAGGACTCTGAATTAAGTTCTGCATTATGCACTACCTGCAAAAAGGGAAGTTATTCAAAGTAATGCCCCCTTATCGCTCCAAGCTTCAAAAGTCATTGCTTTAAAGGTAGTGCGTCCCTTGTGGATTTTCACACTAGCTTTTCTTAACGGAAAATACGTCCCTTCGAGGATTTTCACATAACTCTGTGCCTAATTTTTTCCTGGAATGGACCCAACCCACTCCAACGGCTTTTATTCATTTTTTTTTATAGGATAGACTGCCTGTTTCCAGGTTTTCACCCTGCCCTTTAGCCTAACTTTTGCTTAGAGATCCAATTATGGTTTTTAACTCTAACAGCCTCTGTTTTTTTTTTTTTAAGGGCATGACAGCAAGAAAAGTTAAAGCTACTATCAGAGCCCCCTTCTAGAGTAATCGACAATTATTCACTAAGGCATTTTCTCCCTAAGCATCGATTGCATTCCCTTGCCTCTCTTAGTGAATGTGTTGCTAGATTAGGTAAGGTGGTGGATGAGGATTGGGTTCCTTAGGGCTTCATGAGGATGCTTTTTACATTACTACCCATTGTGCTGGATAGTTCAGAGGGATTAATGATGTAGTGAGGCATCCCTATCTTTCCAAGGTGGACCTTTATCTTCGGCTCTTACCTCCAAACATCACGGCCTCTAGGCGAGCTATCGATGAAGACTATTATGCCATCTAGCGGGGGTTGTTCTTTCACTCCCACTAATGCATTCAAGAGGTAGGTGCTTAGTCCTGCAATTGATACTAGAACTCATTGACTTAGACATCCGGATGATGAGAGCAGTAGCATAGTGTAGCCATTTAGATTTCATGCATTCAGCAATAAACAATATTTCTCTTTTTATAAATGAACTAGAAAATAATAAACACATGTATTTGCAAAGATTGTGTACATTACGGTATGATTTCTCTATACATGATCATTATCTAACATCTATTCAAAATGCAAAACTACATCTAATCTCAAAGTATATCTTGTATGTATCAAACTCCTGTCTCCAATCAGCCCTCTCGGGTTTTCTTGATTGGATATTTTCTCTCAAGCCTCTAATTTTTTCCTATGATGCCTTTTTTCGGTTTTCACCCTGACGAGGTGCCCATTTTTAGCAAGGCCGTCTTTTTTCAGTTTTCGACCCGCGGGGCTTTTATTCTTTTCTTTTGATTTTTAGTCTTTAGCCATGGAACATCTTAGGTCTGTCGATGTTGACCGATTCTCCGTATTTCCTTCCATTGCTATCTGTTGCTGATCCCTTGGACAATAACCCCTCAAGAACAAATGGGCCTTCCTACACTGGTCTGAATTCACCTCATTCATCTGGAACATTCGGACTCATTTGTTTAAAGATTAAACCTCCCTCTTTCAGTGGTTGCTTTCTGACTTCCTTCCTAGATGATTGAGTAGAGTTTTTTCTGACAGATCTGACTGTGACGGTAATCCCATGACATGTCCTCGTATAAAGTGTTTAACTGCTACTGTCACTGCTGTGTCCTGTTGGCTTCCGAAATCTAGGCTTCCATTAATGTCCTCAAAGATTTGAGCTCTACTTTAACTTGCCCTACTGGTTCGGCCCCATATATCGAGGAATAAAAGGTGACTCTTGTAGAGGTTCCGATAGTGGTTCTCTAGCCTCGAAGAGCGAAAGGGCCATTTCTCAACCCAATCTTTGTAGTTTTGAACCATCTTAACCAAGATCTTCTTGTTAATAGCCCTTCCGGCCCCCTTGGCAATACAGAGAGGACTTGTGGTCTTTAATGCCATTCCCATGAAACAACTCCCGAGCCTTAGCCATAAATTGTCCTTCCATCCCTGAACCCTGCGTGGTGCTAGAGACCATATTGACATATCGGATTCCTTTCGATGACCCTGTCCGTTGGATGCCGTAGGGCGCACCTCCCCTGTGGTGGCTATTTCTAAGAACGAGCAACCCATATTCATTGTAAGTCAATAGAACCTTTTCGGAGGTCAAGAAAAATGGCAAAGTACGGGCATGTATAGATCAATGGGATTTGAACAAAGCTTGCCCCCAAGATGACTTCCCTTTGCCCCCATATCGACAGTTTCTCCTTTTTTTCTTTTTCATTTGGCCAGATCTACATATTGATTCTTTTCTTTCCTTCTCCTTTTTTCATTATATATTTTTTATTTTTTAATTTCCTTTCTTTTTTTCCTGTTCTTTTTTTTTGGTGGATAAGTTTTATTCAAATCCTGATAGTTTACGCGCACACGCACTCCTCCTCTTCTCGATGTGGGACCACACTAACCAACTAAGTCAGGTGTTGAACTTAGATAAGAAATTTTAGCTTGATCTCTGCTTATGGATCCCTTCTTTAGCCTTCTCTGCCCATTCTAGCCTAAGTCTTCTAGGCTTCTACTTGGCTGGTCCATGATCGGGATATGTTGGAATGGTGTGCTTGGTGACTCTGCGATCATCTCTTAGCATGTCTTCATAGGTTCAAGCAAAGACTTTTTCACATTATGTTTTAATTCTCTCAAATTTTGATCTCTCGTCAGGAGTTATATTAGATGCTATCAAGATTTTTGTGACACGCGCCGAACCAGTAAGGCCCTCATTGAGCACGTCTTTTGGGGCTCGAGGGATTGGTTCACGTCTTTTATGATATTGGGCATCATGAGTCATTTTGGATGCTTCATTTCCAATAGAACATTGGAAAGGAGGATCTAGACCAACAACACCTTTAGGCACCATTGAAGTATTTTGGAGTCGCCACCCAGTTTACGAGAAACTGGAAAAGGTCTCTAACCTCTATTGGTTTAAACCAGAGAAAGTGTTCGGAACTTCACTCTTATTAATGACTTAAATTTTATAAATGAGTTGTTAAGAAATCCAAATTCCATCTCTCATCTCACAAGATTATGCATTAAATTAAAGCGCATTCATTCACATTAAAAAAATGATAAATAAAACAGTAAACAAATAAATTGCTTAAAAAATAAAAATAAATTAAATAACAAATGGGACAGAACAATCCCCCAATAAATAATAAATAAATAAAAATGGGACAGAACAATCCCTCAATAAATAAATAATGGATACAAATAAATAAAACTTGTCGACATAAACAAGTAAATACAAAACAATCGAAATGCAACATACATAAATCAGGTCATTTATTTTTAGGAACATTGGTTCCTTTTTTATTTATTAAAAAATTTGAGAATTATTTTTAGGGTATTGATTGAAACAAATCAGGATGAGTGATCCCATTTTATAAAAACTAATTCTCCATTTTGATAGTGAGGTTTTATTGGTTAAAATAAGACATTGGTCCAATTTATTAAGAAAAAGTCTCAAGTTATTAATTATTGTAAAAGCGTGATTTTCTATAATGCGGATAATAAAAATAAAAGTTAGAGCAGTAATAGTGATACCAAATAATAGTGAAAACGGCATTCATTCACACCATAATAATAATAACATAATATAATAATAGTAATAAAAACAATAATAATAATAACATTAAAACAAATACTAATAATAACCATAAATAATAATAATTAATGATAATAATATAATATTAACATTCAACAATAATAGCAATAATAATAATAATAATAATAAAGCAAATATTAATATTAATCATAATAATAGCAATCATGCAATATAATACTAATAATAATAATAATAATAATAATAATAATAATAAATGAACATAAAGTAAATAATATTAATAATAAAAATAACACAAAATGATAATAATAATATGAATAACAATACTAATATAACAATAATAATAAATATAATAATCATAGTAATAATAATAATAATAAAAAAAAACAGAATAATAAATAATAATAAATAACCAAAATAATAATAATAATAATAATAATAATAATAATATATTTAAAATAAATAAACATAAAATAGGACTTACCGGATTTCCCTCACCGGAGCCGCCGGAAGCCGCCAGTGGTCGACACCGCCCTCACTGCTGGGTAGACCGCGTCGCCGGGAATCCATCACCATCGATCACGCGCCAGAAGGTCATCGGAGTTGGCCGGAGATCACGTCGGCAACGTCCTCTCTTCCCTCGCCGACCTCCTCCACGCCGACGAGTGCCACTGATCGGAGGCCACCACCGGTTTTGTCCGGGCCCGCTCATTCCACTGGTGGGGCGCATGTGCCGGTGGGGCGCGTGTGCCGGTCCGGGGCCATGGCTGGCCGGCGACGGCCCCGCCTTTCCTCCCCCTTTTTTCCTTTTTTTCGGCGCTGCTGCTGCTCTGTGTTTCCCGTTGGCCCCTTCTCCTTCTTTTCTTCTTTGTTCTTTTATTTCTTCTTTGATTTTGGTCCCTTCTATTTGCCTTGATTTCTTGCTCTCTCTTCTTTTCATTTCCATTTTTCTACTCTCTGTTCTTCCTCTCTTTTCTTTTCTTTTTCTTTGTTCTTTGGCTCGGCCCCCTCATCCTCCCTCTTGCTCTCTCTTTCTTTTTATTTTTCCTTTCTTTCTATCTTCTTCAACCTCCATTTCTTTGCTCTCTTTTCCTTTTCTTTTCCCAGCCGAGCCCCCCTTCTATTTTGCCTTCATCTTCTTTTTATTTCACCAACTAGGTTAGTTTAGGTCACCTAACCCCCAATAATTCCCTCCACTTTTTTACTTTTTAATTTAATTAATTTACTTTAATTATTACACATTTAACTAATTAAACACTCTACTAATTAAACACTCCTATTTAATTTAATTAATCTACTATACTAACTAGTAAATTAACTAATTGATATTTAATTTTACATACATTTTAATTACCCAATAATATTAACTAATTAATCAACTAATTAATATTAACTAATAAATTAACTAATTAATTTTTAATTTTACACACACATATATATATATATTTTTCGGAGGAATTATCGAGGACCCAAGATTTCCATTGCCATTTTTTTTAGTTAATTAATGTTAAACCTAACTCGGGACCCAGTGTCTACAGTTGCCCTCAATTTTGGAAAAACTAGTGCCTAGACACCTAGGTGAGCCAAAATTTAGAAAAAAATGGAGAGAATTACATACCTGAGGCGGACCTTACCTTTTTACCAAGGGGAATGGTGGTGCGTCGAGTCTAAGACGCGAGGATTGCTCTTCTGAGAGGGGTTGTTGTTCTTCTGAACTGCTCTTCTGAGCGAGGTGTTCTTCTGGGTGGTTGCTCTTCTGAGCTGCATCCTTCTGGACTGCTCTTCTAAGCTGCGCATTCTTCTGAACTGGATGTCCTTCTGGACAGCTCTTCTGAGCGGGGCGTTCTTCTTGGATAATTCCTGCAAAGCTATGTGCATGGAAGTATATACAAGAAATTGTATGCATGATATGAGATGTAGATGTTTGTAAAAAATGAATGATTATGTCTTGGTGATTAGGGGTCCTTTATATAGTATGGCTGCTCCACCATGCCCCCCCAGGATCCAAAAGAGTATCATCTTGGTTTTAAGGATGATTGCCCCCTAAGAGGGCTTGGAAATTCGCCTCCTCATAAGACTTTGAGATTTTGCCTCCTCAGAGGACTTAGAGATTTGGAATATTTTGGAAAAAGCTTAATGCTGCCTTGGAAAAATGACTTAAAGATAATGCTCCGAAGAGACTAAGAATGCCTTGAAAAAGGACTTAAAGATAATGCTCCGAAGAGACTGAGAATGCCTTGAAAAAGGACTTAAAGATAATGCTCCGAAGAGACTGAGAATGCCTTGCAAAAAGAACTTAAAGATAATACTCCGAAGAGACTGAGAATGCCTTGAAAAAGGACTTAAAGATAATGCTCCAAAGAGACTAAGAATGCCTTAAAAAAGGACTTAAAGATAATGCTCCGAAGAGACTGAGAATGCCTTGAAAAGGGACTTAAAGATAATGCTCCGAAGAGATTGAGAATGCCTTGAAAAAAGCCTTAAAGATAATGCTCCGAAGAGACTGAGAATGCCTTGAAAAAGGACTTAAAGATAATGCTCCGAAGAGACTGAGAATGCCTTGAAAAAAGGATTTAAAGATAATGCTCCGAAGAGATTGAGAATGCCTTGAAAAAAGGACTTAAAGATAATGCTCCGAAGAGACTGAGAATGCCTTGAAAAAAGGACTTAAAGATAATGTTTCGAAGAGAATGAGAATGCCTTGAAAAAGGACTTAAAGATAATGCTCCAAAGAGACTGAGAATGCCTTGAAAAAAGGACTTAAAGATAATGCTCCGAAGAGACTGAGAATGCCTTGAAAAAAGGACTTAAAGATAATACTTCGAAGAGATTGAGAATGCCTTGAAAAAAGGACTTAAAGATAATGCTCCGAAGAGACTAAGAATGCCTTGATAAAGGACTTAAAGATAATGGCATGTAAAAAGTATGTGCAAAGCTATATGCATGCTAAACATGTGCAAAGAATTATGCATTGCAAGTACGCAGAGATTATGTGTGCGAAATGTGCGCAAAGGATTGCGTTCTGTAAAATGTTTGCAAATGATCATGAATGAGAAATATATGCAAAGGATCAGGCATGAGAAATATATGCGAAGGGATTTATATATGCAAATGCTCATGCATGTGACAAGGGTAAAAAAGTCTTTGAAAAATTGAGTGTGTGATGTGTTCATGGATAACTATGCGTATAAAATGCGTGCAGAAAAAATCATGTGTTTGTATAGAATGCACACGAAAGATGTGCATGTGAAATACATCCAAAGGATACGCCCACAAAATGCGTATGTAAAACCATTTATAAGAATGTTTGCTACTTGCATGAATCATATGTACAAAGAATATCATTAGGTGAATGTGCAAAGTACTACTTTCATGAGTAGCGATAAGAAGTATCCCAAGATTGTGAAATGATCGCAACCTATTAGGTACCCCAAACTCGAATTTTTATCTGTCCTTAAACACACTGAATGAACCACATTCTCAACTGATTCAATCTCAGCCAAAGAATTTGGGAGTCAATCCCAATGAAGGGTAAGAAGATAAATATGTAGACATCAAGGTTTACTAAACCAACATGTAAATACAAGGCATACCATGCAATCTCTGTGTGTATGTACAAAAGGCCAAAACAGAATTTTTCATCATTTGAAAGCAAATTCTAATTGCAACTTTGGAGACGAGACTCAAATCGAATGCAAATACACTCGTGGCTTCCCGCTTGAAGCTCAAGAGACACCATATGCCTCTTCCTATGTACCAAATCTTATTAGAAGGTCATCTCTACTAATTAGATAAGGCCGAACCCAAAATCAAGAGGTCTTACTTCGGTTGTAACGTTAGGCTTAGGTAATTGGCTATCAAAGGAGGATCAGGTCGCTAGAGAAAAATGACCGCAACGTTCATTTGACGGATGAAAGGACCATTCCCAACCCCAATTGTATACTATCCATATTTTCTTGGATTTGAATTTGGTAGTACTTGAGTTCATCAAGCTCAGCATAAAAAAAATAAAATAAAATAACCACTGAAACTTATCAAGGGGTATTGTTCCGAACTCTACTTCTCTCTTTTATTTTTTTTTATTTTTTTTTCATTTTTTTTCTTCTATTTTTTATTTTTCTGTTTCTTCTTTTGTTTTTTTTTCGAAAATCTACACCTTTAATTACACGAAGATAATGATTAATCCCCTTTCTGAAGTGTTGCCCATCCTTATCAGGCCGATTTTTAATAGCCCAAAAAATTATCAATGATGGAAACTCTTCTTTTTTTTCAAAGCGTAAACTCACCCTTATCAGGACAATTTTTGATAGTCTAAGGAATGTCGTGATGTATACCCATCCTTACTAGAGTGGTCATTCTTCTAAGGGGAAGCCAAAATCATTTTAGGCGAAGGGTAGTTTTAACGTGTGTAACAATAAAATCGGTACGCATTTAGCATAACAAAATAAAGGTTCAACGGGCTAGCGAGCGATTGTAAAACAAGGGTAGAAAATGGTCATTTAGAGAGCTATATAAAGAATGGTTGCCTAAATCATTTTCTAGATTCAGCCTTATCCAGGGATCGCTTCGACGGGTAATCAGAAAGGTTCTAGTGCTCTTAGTGAGTTTTCATCCAATCCCCTATTTGCAACTAGTTTTTTTTTCAGCTTATTTCAAAAATGGGCCAAAAGTGCTCTGAACTTAGAAATTACATGGTATGGCCAAATATTATCACGTGATCCAGCTCTCAAAGATCAGACGTATTTACCCCTTACGTAATTCAAAATGGAATGAAATGCAGATTTTTAAAGTTAAGATCAAAGCCATTCATAGTTGAGAACTACTTAGGCAGAGTCAAACTTTGAATCCAAGGTACCTTAATAAGGTGTAAACATATCAGCGCTTTAGGGTACAGCTTAACACAAAAAATTTTACTCTATCAAAATATATGTACACAAAAATCATGTAGGCATATAAAGATTTTTTTTTTATGTGCAAATTATGTGCTAAAAATCATGTACAGGGAAATATGCATGCAATAGTGTTATGCATATTAGTAATGCGTGTTAGGACCTATATGTGTTACACATGTATAAAAACATATTGCATAGAAATGTGTACATGAAATATGTGCAAAAACGTGCGTGCGTGAAACACCTTCAAAAAATTATAAGTGAGTGTGTGTATAAACACCACATGACAAATGATGTGCATGCACAAATTTGCAGGGTGCATGCACAAGCAACCTACAACAATGGCATAAGTACGAAATATGACACAATATGGGAATGAATGTTCAAAATATATGGTACATGTACACATGGCATGATTTAGACATGATAGGAATACATATGTGATTTAAGGTGAAAAAGATTTGACACGATGATGTATACATGAATCGTGAGGAATGGCAAAACTCACATAAATAAGAGTGTAAAATATATACAAATAATGCACATAACATGAGACACATCATTAAAATGATTGTGTGCAGTGAGCAGCATATGCATGTGATACAAGACATGGGATAAGATTGGTTGTAAGAAACGAATACATGGTATGCATATACAAAACATAGCATGGTATATATAATGATTGACATACATGATGCATGGTTCATATGTGCATGGCATAACTCATGCATGACATTGCATGTATATGATATGGCATACAATGTGAAAAATGCAAGGAGTCTGCCGAGCATGATGTGTATAATACCTAGCCAAATGATGTATGCTGATATGTGCACACTATAATATGCAGCGATATGTGTATGCTCCAGCACACAATATTTATGTACATATGTAATATGAGCATACTGATATGTACATGCTATGACACACGATGAATGTATTATTTTGATTTGATATTATTTATATTTATTATTATTATTATTATTATTATTATTATTATTATTATTATTATTATTGTACACATGGTGGTAGTATATCCGTATGTGCTATGATGCATGTCAATAAATACATTCGGTGATGTATGCTGTATGTACTGGCTATAGTGCACAATGAATGTTATAGATGTCATAATGTACATTAGTATGTATGTGTTGCGACGACCACTGCTATGTATGTACATGCAAGGCAAACACATGTTATGTTCATATTCACAAATTATGATGCAAGCAATTTTATATACAAAGTGCACAGGTTCTATTATTGTATGGAAAGGATTATATATGAGACAAAATGCATGTGTTTTATTTATTATTATTGCTCATAACAAAAAAAAATGCACAATCACGCATACACATACAAGGACAAAATTCCTCCCAACCGTATTTCTATCACACAGGAGGTCGTGCAGTGTCTTTCCTAGGTGGGCTTTATCCAAGAGTTAACAGGGAACCCATTGGACACGTATAGTGCACGGTAAAAAACCGGCAGCATAACATCTCTTGCCTAATGTACATACATATGGGTGTTTGGCCATTATGTATTTAAACAATTCAACTAAATTAAGATGGGCCCACCGGAGCATGAAAGCCTTTGATGAAGACCATTTAATTTAATTGATTTTGTTCAATATATGACGCCCCAAATAGCAAGCACGATATTATGGTATATTTCACCTAATGGAAGTATCTATTGCCATTACATGGGCGTCGGTCAAAAGGTGGTGTTACTTTAAGGCTACCCAAGCATGGTCCCTACCAACGGGTCTAGCTCATCATGAGCATAGCGACCAATCGGGTCTCCATTTGATATACCATTTGATGGTACGAGACTTGAGCTGGTGATTATCCCGAACACTTCCCTACAATGAGTGAAAGTAGAGTTGTGCTTTAGGAACGCACCGGGGTATATAGGGGATCAACTATCATAATTCTAAGGCTCTAATGTATGTAATGTAATTTCGATTAGAAATGGAATTTTTGATTCTTAACAACTCAATTATAATTTTAACTTAAGTCACTTTCGAAACGAAGTTTCGATCATCCCCAATGGAGTTGCCACTGTGACGCGCACCGAACCAGTAAGGCCCTCATTGAGCCTGCCTTTTGGGGCTCAAGGGATTGGTTCGCGTCTTTTATAATTTTAGGCATCATAAGTCATTTTGGATGCCTCATTTCCAATAGAACATTGGAAAGGAGGATCTAGACCCACAACGCCTTTAGGCACCTTTGAGATATTTTGGAGTCGCCACCCAGTTTACGAGAAACTAGGAAAAGTCTCTAACCTCCATTGGTCTAAACCAGAGAAAGTATTCGGAGCTTCACTCTTATTAATGACTTAAATTTTATAAATGAGTTGTTGATAAATCCAAATTCCATCTCTCATCTCACGCGATTATGCATTAAATTAAAGTGCATTCATCCACATTAAAAAAAATGATAAATAAAACAGTAAACAAATAAATTGCTTAAAAAATAAAAATAAATTAAATAACAAATGGGACAAAACAATCCCCCAATAAATAATAAATAAATAAAAATGGGACAGAACAATCTCCCAATAAATAAATAATGGATACAAATAAATAAAACTTGTCAACATAAACAAGTAAATGCAAAACAATCGAAATGCAACATACATAAATCGGGTCATTTATTTTTAGGAACATTGGTTCCTTTTTTATTTATTAGAAAATTTGAGAATTATTTTTAGGGTATTGATTGAAAAAAATCGGGATGAGTGATCCCATTTTATGAAAACTAATTCTCCATTTTGATAGTGAGGTTTTATTGGTTAAAATAGGACATTGGTCCAATTTATTAAGAAAAAGTCTCAAGTTATTAATTATTGTAAAAGCATGATTTTCTATAATGCGGATAATAAAAATAAAAGTTAGAGCAGTAATAGTGATACCAAATAATAGTGAAAACAGCATTCATTCACACCATAATAATAATAACATAATATAATAATAGTAATAAAAACAATAATAATAATAACATTAAAACAAATACTAATAATAACCATAAATAATAATAATTAATGATAATAATATAATATTAACATTCAACAATAATAGCAATAATAATAAATAATAATAAAGCAAATATTAATATTAATCATAATAATAGCAATAATGCAATATTATAATAATAATAATAATAATAATAATAATAATAATAATAATAATAAAAAAATAAAATGAACATAAAGTAAATAATAATAATAATAATAATAACACAAAATGATAATAATAATATGACTAATAATACTAATATAACAATAATAATAAATATAATAATCATAGTAATAATAATAATAATACTAATACAATAATATAATAATAATAATAATAATAATAATAACAGAATAATAAATAATAATAAATAACCAAAATAATAATAATAATAATAATAATAATAATAATAATATATTTAAAATAAATAAATATAAAATAGGACTTACTGAATTTCCCTCGCTGGAGCCGCCGGTGGTCGACACCGCCCTCACCGCTGGGTAGATCGTGTCGCTGGGAATCCATCACCACCGGTCACGCGCCGGAAGGTCGTCGGAGTTGGCTGGAGATCGCGTCGGCACGTCCTCTCTTCCCTCGCCGAACTCCTCCACGCCGGCGAGTGCCGCTGATTGGAGGCCACCACCGGTTTCGTCCGAGCCCGCTCGTTCCACCGATGGGGCGCGTGTGCCGGTCCGGCGACGGCCCCGCCTTTCCTCCCCCTTTTTTCCGGCGCGGCTGCTGCTCTGTGTTTCTCGTTGGCCCCTTCTCCTTCTTTTCTTCTTTCTTCTTTGATTTTGGTCCCTTCTATTTGCCTTGATTTCTTGCTCTCTCATCTTTTCAATTCCATTTTTCTGCTCTCTGTTCTTGCTCTCTTTTCTTTTCTTTTTCTTTGTTCTTTGGCTCCGGCCCCTCATCCTCCCTCTTGCTCTCTCTTTCTTTTTATTTTTCCTTTCTTTCTATCTTCTTCAACCTCCATTTCTTTGCTCTCTTTTCCTTTTCTTTTCCCAGCCGAGCCCCCCTTCTATTTTGCCTTCATCTTCTTTTTATTTCACCAACTAGATTAGTTTAGGTCACTAACCCCCATTAATTCCCTCCACTTTTTTACTTTTTAATTTAATTAATTTACTTTAATTATTACACATTTAACTAATTAAACACTCTACTAATTAAACACTCCTATTTAATTTAATTAATCTACTATACTAACTAGTAAATTAACTAATTGATATTTAATTTTACATACATTTTAATTACCCAATAATATTAACTAATTAATCAACTAATTAATATTAACTAATAAATTAACTAATTAATTTTTAATTTTACACACACACATATATATATATTTTTTTCGAAGGAATTATCGAGGACCCAAGATTGCCATTGCCATTTTTTTATTTAATTAATGTTAAACCTGACTCGAGACCTGGTGTCTACAATTTTCTTTGGGTTTTTCAAAGTTCTGAGATTAAATGGAGTAACATCAATTGGATCGATGTCAAATATGAATGAGTCATGATCATGATTATGCGTAGTGAAATCATAAGAGATATCACACAAGTAAGCAAAAACATTCATCTTATTAATGAAACCAGAATGTCATTATTAAACAGTTCAAAAATAAAAAGATCATTCTAAATAGCTAATCCTCCTCTTGTTTCCACTAGCACAGATGTTTTGGCCAATGGTTCCTTATCGTCCTTAGGGACCATCCTCCCTTTCCCACTTAGAGACTTAAATGTCTTATTATTTATCCTTCACTCTTCTGGGTCAGAGATCTATTTGGAATCAATCAGATCTTGAATGGCATGTCTCAAGGTTCTGCAATCATCTGTGGTATGCCCGGTGTGTTGGTGGAAGGCACAATACTGATCCCCTTTGTGGTTGGGCTGTCCCTGGCTTCTAGCTGGCGTAGTCGGTAATGGTTGTAGCATCCCCTCCTTAATTAGCCTCTTAAGGACCCAAGGATCTGTCCAAATTAGAAAAATGCCTTTGATTTATTTTCACGGTTGGTGCTTTTCCTGTCCTTCGAGCATTGCTTCTATCATAACAACCCTCTCTTAGTCTTGCGGGGCCAGTAATAGTTTTGTTGAGAGGCACTCGAGTAGCTGTGCACTTGGACTTCATAATTTATTCTTCAAAATCAGCTAGTTCTTTTTTCGTGCTTGAGGGCCTAGAGGTGCCTATTGACTGTGAAGGCTCTGTTCCTTCTGCCTTTCTTACTTGTTCTTGTAACTGCATCAAAGACCCCTCCGATGTTCCACATAAGTGCTGACCTGAGCTTGACCTTAAATCGTATCCCGCCCTTGACGCTTTACTATTTGGAACTTGCATTACTGCTGAAATGACTTCCTCTTTAGGAATGCAGTCGTATTCTAGAGCAGGCTTCTTGCCTCCTCCTTGTTCAACTGGCAAAATAAATAGCCCTTTGGCTCTGGGTTCGCAAGCAAAAGGAGACGATGTAACCGTCGCGGTATAGGCCTTCTTAACAATGGCCGGCTCAAACTGGTTAAATGTAGTAGTCGCCATAAGTTGAGCTTGCAGAACAAGCGCCATGGCATCCATCCTTTCTTTAACCATGGCCAGCATCTTTGTTTCAAGCTCCTCGAACCTTCTATCCAAGTCCTAGGCAATTAGGACACGAGTCTCTTCAGTCTGTTGTAAGGGGCCAGCCATTTTTGATACCTTCAGATGCTTTAGCAGGAATGCTAAATCTTTGTCAGCCAACTTGAACTTTGATCGTTCTTTAGACAACTATCGGGATCCCTAAACCACCCAAGCAAATGGTCTACAATGGCTGAAAAGCAAGGAGTTAAAATGATGCATGAATAATGTGTAATGCATGATCGTGCTATGCAAGTGGTCCTCGATGGCTGAAAGAGACTAAAATGATACACGTTAAATATGTAAAAACTATACATAGGTTGATATGTACATGTAAAAATTATATGCAAAGAATATGATGTACACATAAGGAGAAATATTTTTTTTTTTTGTGCATGAATGACATGAATATGCAATGCATAATTTACAACTACATGCAAGCAAATAGATCCTTCCAACCTTATCTGTCCCACACACAAGGTCGTATAGTCTCTGGCCTAGGTGGGCTTAGCCCATGAGTTAACAGGGAACCCAATGGACGCACATAGTACTTAGTGGAAAGTCAGCAGCATAACCTCTCTTAACGAATGTGCATACGCATGGATTTTGACCATTATATATTTAGGTTGTCCGAATAAATTGACATGGGCCTATCTGGGCATGAAAGCCTTTGATTAGGTGACCAATCAAATTATCTGGGTTTGTCCAATACATAATGATCTATATAGCAAGTAAGGTATTATGGTTCATACTACCTAGGGGAAGTATCTATTGCCATTACATGAGCTTTGGCCAGGGTATTGATACTTTAGGTCTACCTAAGCATGGTCCCTGCCAACGGGTCTGGCTCATCACGAGCATAATGACCAATCGGGTCTCCATTTAATATACCATGATGGTACGAGGCTTGGGCTGGTGATTATCCTTAACACTTCCCTACATTGAGTTAACGTAGGGTTGTGCTTCAGGAACGTACCGGGGTTGAAAGAGGGACCAAACTAGCATAGATCTAAGGCTCTAATGAGATGCAATGCAGTTTCGAAAAAAGGATGAAATTTTTAAATTAAAATTCAATTATAAATTTCAACCAAGATACTTTCGAAGCGAAGTCTCGAGTGTTGTCCCCAGCGGAGTCGCCACTGTGATGCGCGCCAAACCCCGGGGTGCCCCGAACTGCCCGCTTTTAGGGCTTTCGGGAGGAGGTTCGTGAAAACTTGTAAGGAATTACAAGTGCATCCATTTTGGGCAACAAGAAGGTTTCTTGGAGTCGCCAGCCAATAGAACATTAGGAAAGGTCGTCTAGTCTCAGTGAGACTAAGACAGCGCTGCTATATCCATTTTGGGCAAGCCGGAGGTGTCTTGAAGGCCCCACCCTAATAGAACATTAGGATGGCCCTCTCGCCTCGTACTTGGGCAAGCCAGAGGTATCTTGGAAGCCCCACCCTAATAGAACATTAGAATGGCCCTCTCAACTTGTGGAGTCTAGGACTATGCAAGTTGAGCCTTTTTCAGGACACAAGAGGTGTCTTGGAGGCCCCACCCCAATAAAAGGTTCGGGACTTCCCATTTATTCATACCTTGGTTAAGTTTATAACTGAGTTTTGAATTTAGCGTTTCATCCCATTTCTCATTCAATTCAGTGCAATTTAATTAAAGCGCATGGTTGGTCATTCAAGGAAAGCGATGAATAAATGTATAATTAAAATGAAGCGTATGAAAATAAATTACAACCAAACTAGGGGCAGAATACAATCCCCATTGTAAATAAAATACACATCATACATAAAACTGGTTATTTATTAAGGATGAGAACATTGGTCCTCGCATGCATACTTTAAAAAAGGGTGTTAAAGGTGATGGTTTATTTGGGTATAAAAAAATTAGGACATTGGTCCTATTTTTATTTAGAAGAAAAATCAAATTAATTAATATAAATATTTTGTGATTTTCTTTTTAAACGTGCATAAATAATTTTATTAAAGATTACATAGTAAAATAAATGAACAATTCAAATAAGGAAAACAATACAAACAATCAAAAATTAAGGAAAAGACCACGCCAAATGAGGCTCCTGGATCTCCCCGTGTGCTCGCGAAAATGCACAAGCAAAGAAAATAAGTTTTGAAATAAAAATAAACACAAATAAAATAATATTAGTAATTAAATCAATAAGATCAATTAAACGCATAAAATAATAAATAACAAATGAAAATAAATAAAATGAGGTGACATCAAAAGAATGATAAATGAATTAAAATGTTAATCAATCAAAATAAATTAAAAAATGCATTATGAATGACAAAAGGATTAAATGATGTGATTGAAATAAATAGATCATAATAATAATAATAATAATAATAATAATAATAATAATAATAATAATAATGAAAAAGAATGATATGGTGATAATAACAATAACCATATTAATAATGATAATAATAACAATAATATATAAACATATTAAATAAAATAAATATACAAACAATAAAATAAATAAATAAATGAAAACAATAAAATATTTACATGTTAATCAATTAAATATGAAGAAAAATAAATAAAAGAAAATAAAAAAAAAAAAGAATCAAAGCCAGAATATTTACCCTCAGAGTTCGGATTCGATGAAAGTAAAAATGATAATTGATTTCCTTGTTTTTGATTTGCAAGATTAGAGTTGAATATGATAAAAATTGGAATTTTATTCTAAGAAATAAATTGCAAAAAAATGAAATAAAATGAAATAAAAATTCTTAAGAACAAAGAATGAATTTCTTTGTCTCAAGAAAATAATTGATCAAAAAAAATGGGTAAAAATTTCAAGAGCAAAGAATCATTCCTCTTTCTCAAGAAAAAAAAAACTTGTTTTTTTAGAAAATCAAATGAAAATTGAATTTTAAGAACAAACCATTATTTTGTTTGCCTCAAAATCCATTTTTTATCAAAAAGGAGTTTCAATAAAAATTCTTTGAACAAAATTTAATTGAAAACAAAGCACAAGTCAAAAAAATTGAATTTTGAGAGCAAATAATTATTCTATTTGTCTCAAAATTAATTTCTATCAACAAAAATCCTTCTAAAAATATGTTTTAGAAGAAATTTCATTGGAAAAAGAATTGAACTTTTCTATTTTTCTTATTTTGTTGGGGAAAAATTCAGTGAAAGGTAGAGAGAGTTTTGAGAAGAAGAGAAAATTAGAAAAAACCCTAAAATGAAAATTCTCCCCTTTTTTAGTTTCATCATTTTCTATTATATGAAAAAAAAATGAAAATCTAACTAATTAATGAAAATAAACTCAATTAAATCAGATATTATTTATTTTGAATTTTAAAATTGGAAAAAAAACCCTTAAAATGGGATAAAAAAATCAAATTTGGGTGAAACAATCGGAAAAATATCAATTTTGGGCGAAATTGGCGTTTTTGGCGGAATAGGGGC
>CANTUQ010000570.1:0-2500 GCA_947683425.1 Excoecaria cochinchinensis
TAATAAATCAAATAATTCAACAAAAGCAAAACTCTTCGAATTAACGAGTTTTTGACTTCCGCATATCCAACCGACTAATTAATTCTTTATAACGTACTCTATTTTTATTTTCTAAATAAGACAACAGTCGTTGACGTTTTCCTAAAATTTTTCGCAAACCTCTCTGAGATAAATAGTCTTTTCTATGCAATTCCAAATGTGAAGTAAGTCCTCGTATCTTATTAGTGAAACTTACTATTTGAAATTCAACAGATCCCTTGTTTTCGTCTTTTTCTTCTTGTGAACTAACTGAAATGAATGAATTTTTTACCATAACCCTCCCCTTTTTAAGTTTTTAGTTTAAGATATTTTTTATTGATCAGTAATAATAAAAAATGTATTAATAATAAATAATGTATTAATAATAAAAAATGTATTAATATTAATAATGTATTAATTATTAATAATGTATTAATTATTAATAATGTATTAATATATAATAACGCCAGTTCATTTTCATTTGGTATACACAAAAATCTTTACTTTGTTAGTAATTCAAAATTTTGTCAAATAAAATTTATCATTAATCAATCCAATCCAATTTTGAATTTTTTAAGGGTAGTCGATTTCTCCGCTTACAAAAAATAAAAAAAAAAAATTCTACCTAAAATTAAAAGTAAAAGTAAAAAAATTCCATTGATTCATTAATTGATACATGATTGTATTTCATGTACCAGAATGGAAGGAATATGGAATGTAAAAGAATGACGCGTTTATCTCCTTGTTTTCATATACTAGATCAGATATGTTATAAGATATATATGAAAAATTCACTCTTACTAAAATTTCAACCGCGGATATATATATATCCTTACCATACTGAACCGACCGGCATTATTAGTATCGAACCAATAGCGATTCATACAAGCTAAATCTTCTAATCGAAAATTGGGCCAAAGAAAAAATTTTAATTTAATTAGTTTATTTTTTTCTATATCAAAATGTTTGCTTTTATCCACAACGGGACTAACATTTTTTATGTTTTTACCATTGAAAATTTCTGTATTTATATGAATATCGTTTGTATTTTTTAAATTGAAAGAAATTAGAATTCTTAATTCTCTACGACGTTTAGGGGATAAAATATTTTCCGGAACAAGTAAATCATAAGCATTTTTGTTTCTATTTCCAATTATATTGGAATGTCTTTCAATAGATTCGGTAAAATTCTTTTTATCAACATAGAAATTTTCTCTATATTTTTGATTAATTTCTTGTTTGTTCTTATGAACTAATAAGATACCTACCGTTTGATACAAAATAAATTGTCCATCATTTTTTACCGACAGACGGACAGGTTCGATAATCAATATTCCCTTTTTCATCAATTCTGTAAGAGTTAAATCCTTCTGAACCATCAGAATATTCAGACTTATTTCTTTCCTTTGAATAGAAGATATAATAATTTCTCGTGGATTTATCAGTCTAAGCAGGAGACAATATACTTTGATATTATTGATTACTTTTTGATTTAAAGAACCATTCCATCTTAATTGAAAACATAAATACCGTTTTAGGAAGAAATGAAGTTCTACTTCCGTATGACTTTTGTTTTGCTTTTTATTTCTATGTTTATTCATATCTAATCCCATATAATCTTCTTCAATATCTTCTTCTTGATTTGCGAAAACTGATCCAAAGTCCACTTGGTCATCGGATTCTTTTTCTTCGTAATTTTGATTCTCTAATTCAATAATTTTTTTTTTATTCGATGATATAGATAGAAAAAGGTCGCCATTTTTCTTCCCGTTGATTTTAGTATTTTTACTAACATTTTCATAGAAATGAAAATTTAAAAGAAGAAATTCAATGGGTATTGTCCATGGTTTTATCTTATATGTGTTGTAAAGTATCACAAATTTTCGAAAGAACCAAAGTTCAAAATTGGAATTGGATATGAGACGATTTTGTATTTCTTCATTCATTCCCATCCAATCAAAAAAGGGGGAGGGTTGGTTGGATGAATTGACTTCTTGATCTTGGTGAATTGTAAGAAAAGAAATATTTTTCTTATCAATTTTATCAATTAGTTGATACTTAGTAGTTGTAGTCTTAGTATTTTTTTTATCTTTACTTGCGGTATCGATCCAGGACTCAATATCGACCTTATTTCTAAGACAAAAATTGAGAATTCTCCAATCACAATATTTTCTATCCGGGCTTTTATCTATTTCGATAAGATCATCTTCTGCTAGGTAATTATTGATAGGAATACCTTCTAACATGTCAAATAATTTGCTTTTATTTGTGTTGGAATTATAAGGAATCTCTTCTTTATTAGTTACTTGGAATGGCGATCTGTAAATAAAAAAGTCCTTCTTATTTTCATAATTAATAGATTTATATGATAAAAAATTATATCTATAGTGTTTTTTAAATTTAAAATTATCTTTTTGATTTGGTAATAAGTCTGCATCAAAATCATTTTTTTTTTCATAATGAATTACTTGGTCTTTTTCAT
>CANTUQ010000570.1:10000-17500 GCA_947683425.1 Excoecaria cochinchinensis
GGATTCCCGATTATTCCATTTTCTGATGTTAGCAATGTATAGTGGTCAAATAGGATTATTTTCGTCTCAAGATCTTTTACTTTTTTTTATCATGTGGGAGTTAGAATTAATTCCCGTCTATCTACTTCTATCCATGTGGGGGGGAAAGAAACGCCTGTATTCAGCTACAAAGTTTATTTTGTATACTGCGGGAGGTTCTGTTTTTTTATTAATGGGAGCTTTGGGTATCGCTTTATATGGTTCCAATGAACCAACATTCAATTTTGAAACATCAGCCAATCAATCATATCCTGTGGCGCTAGAAATATTTTTCTATATTGGATTTCTTATTGCTTTTGCTGTCAAATCACCGATTATACCTTTACATACATGGTTACCAGACACTCATGGGGAAGCGCATTACAGTACTTGTATGCTTTTAGCCGGAATCTTATTAAAAATGGGGGCGTATGGGTTGATTCGAATCAATATGGAATTATTACCTCACGCTCATTCTATCTTTTCTCCCTGGTTGATAATAGTAGGCATAATGCAAATAATCTATGCAGCTTCAACATCTCCCGGTCAACGAAATTTAAAAAAAAGAATAGCCTATTCTTCTGTATCTCATATGGGTTTCATAATTATAGGAATTTGCTCTATAAGTGATATGGGACTCAATGGAGCTATTTTCCAAATTATATCACATGGATTTATTGGCGCTGCACTTTTTTTCTTGGCAGGAACAGGTTATGATAGAATACGTCGTGTTTATCTTGACGAAATGGGCGGGATGGCTACCCCAATGCCAAAAATATTCACGACCTTCAGTATCTTATCACTAGCTTCCCTTGCATTACCGGGCATGAGCGGTTTTTTTGCGGAATTGATAGTATTTTTTGGAATAATTACCGGCCAAAAATATCTTTTAATGTCCAAAATATTAATTACTGGCGTAATGGCAGTTGGAATGATATTAACTCCTATTTATTTATTATCTATGTTACGCCAGATGTTCTATGGATACAAACTGTTTAATGCCCCAAACTCTTATTTTTTTGATTCTGGACCGCGGGAATTATTTGTTTCGATCTCTATCCTTCTGCCTGTAATAGGTATTGGGATTTATCCGGATTTCGTTTTCTCATTATCAGTTGACAGGGTCGAAGCTATTCTATCTAATTATTTTTATAGATAGTTTTTCTAAATAAAAAAGAAATCCTATGATTTTTTAAAATTGAAAATCCTTAGGTTATACAATGAAAAAACTTATTTTTTTCGTCTCTTAAATTTTAATTTTAGTTCAAAAAAAAGGAATTGTAACCAAAAATTTTTGGCATTTGTGAGAACTTTTTGAATCAAGTAATATGATGGTTCAAAAGGTTCTCAACGGCTTACCTGAAGTTTTTTGTATCTATGCTTTGTTGTCCTATAGAGTTGCATTCGTCAGACCCTTTCTTCAATTGTTAATTGTTAATGTAAATGAACCATAACTATGGAGTCCTATTCCTACTAAATTAACTCCAAAATAGCATATCCAAATTATAAGAAAACCCATAGAAGCGACAATTGCGGAATTTAAACCCTCCCAATTTTTATTTGTTCGAGTATGAAAATAAATCGCGAATATGGTCCATGTAATAAATGCCCAAGTTTCTTTTGGGTCCCAATTCCAATATGATCCCCATGCTTCATTAGCCCAGACTGCTCCCGAAAGAATACCTATCGTTAAAAAAATAAACCCCATACTTATAATTCGATAACTCCAGTCATCTAATTGTTGAATCAATTGAAACCTATAATAATTCCTAAAAGAAAGAGACAAAATATTTCTTAAAACATTCTTTTGTTCCGTCATATATTGTATCTCATTAAAGTAAAATGAATCATTTAATAAATTATTGTTTTTATCACCAATTCTTATGATTTTTCGAAATGTGATTATTAGAAATGCTACTGATAATAATGATCCACACAAAAGAGCTGCATAGCCCAATATCATCATACTTACGTGCATCATTAACCACTGGGATTGGAGAGCAGGCACTAAGATTTCGGATTGATGCATGCCGGTTAAAAGACCCGAAGTGGCAAACCCTTGAGTAAAAAAAGTACTTGGCGCGGTTATTGCGCTTAAATAATTTTTATGTTTTTTAAAATACGGAACCATATAAATAACAGAAAACGCCCATGAAAGAAAGATTAATGATTCATATAAATCACTTAATGGTAAATGTCCCCCCAAAAACCAACGAGTAACCAATAATCCTGTTATACAGAAAAAAGTAGTTATCATGCCCTTTTCTGACGAATCATATAGTTCTACAAAATCATCGACTAATAAGATTATCAAATGAATTGTAATTACAATTGACACGAATGAAAAAGATATATGAGTTAATATATGTTCTAAAGTCAAAAATATCATAAAATTTTAAAAATTTAAAATTAAGTGGTTCCTCTATTATATAGAATTATATAGAATTGAAATCAGGAAGTGAATTCATTATAGGATTTATTGTATCCTTTTGAAAATTACAGGATGTTATGCCGCCACTCGGACTCGAACCGAGATGCTCTAGCACTGCTTCCTAAGAGCAGCGTGTCTACCGATTTCACCATAGCGGCTTGCTCAAAATCATAATAATCGATTTTTATTTAATCGTCGAGCTTAGTCAATTCAATGCAATATCTTTTACGAAACATTCAAATTCATGAAAAAAAAAATTCATTTAAGAATGCAAAATCGAATTTTTTTTATGAATTACAATTTGAATATTACATTCAAGAGATGTATGGAACTATTTTATTGCTTAGGTTTTTAGTGTGGAGAAAGTTTGGGTTAGGGTTTAGAAACCCAATTCGGTATTGATCTGGGCATATCATATAACAAAAAAATTTTGAGTTCTGCTCCGTACTTAAAAAAAAAAATCGTGTTTAATTAAATTTAATATATATCTTGATCTAGTTTCTAACCCAAGTATTAAATTAAATCATTCAAAATTGACATTGACACATTTTTTCTAAATAAAATCTGAAAGGCACTTTTATTATTTTATTAATTTTATTAACTGGATTGAAAGCGACAAAAAGTCTATTTTATTTTTATATAGTGATTTAGAATAATATTAGTCAATTATTTTTTTTTAATTCAATAATGTTCTCCTTTTTAATTTTAATTAAAGGTCTTATATCTGTTCGGCTCTTTTAGATTCAAATAGTATACATATATTCAAGTAGTATACATAAAAATATATATTGAAATTAAAATAGTATAAAAAAAAATACAAAACTAAAAACTTATGAATATTTATTATTGTGATAAATGGTTCGACGGGGAAAATAATAAATAATAATCCCCATCCTGAAAATGATAAAATAGCCTAACAATAAAAAATAAAAAGAACAGTGAAATTTTGTGTCTTCTCTTTTTTTGCAAACAAAAAAGTACAATTTTTCGAATTCAGTAGACAAAAGAATTCTTTATTCTACATATGATAAAAGCAAAAGTAGGTCCATTTAATATTGATGAGTTCCAAAAATTAAAAAAGAATGAAGGGAAATCTTTATATATATCTTCTTTATCTTTATATATCTTTCTATTTATTTTATATTATATAATTATATTTATATAATTATATAATATAAAATAAATAATATAAAATAAATAATATAATATATAATATAATATAAAATAAATATTTATATAATATAAAATAAATATTTATATAATATAAATAATATAAATAAAATTAATTTTCGATTTTTTATATAATATTTATATAATATATATCTATTTTATATCTATTTTTATATATTTATTATATAGATATGCATTATAGATATAATAGATACATTTTATATTATATATAATTTACTAATATATATTAGATATTCGATTTTTTATATTCTATGTTTCATATTAGAAATTTCTATTGTAAATTATAAAATTTATATTAGAAATTATAAAAAATAAACGAAATTAGACGTTTTTCGTTATCATATCAAGTAAAATTAGATTATTCCAACCTTTCATTTTTGATTTGTCGCACAAAAAAACTTTTTGAATTACCTGTAGAAAGAGATTTCGCTAACGAAAACGCCTTCAATACTGCCCAATATCCCTTTTTTTTCAAAATGTTTTTTCGAATACGCTTTTTTGATATAGAAGTGCGCTTTTTTGGAACTGCCATTCAAAAATAAAGAAGTTATTTCTTGTTATAGTTGGATGTGAAAGACATTTATTGTTAAAAATTAAAAAAAAAACGTTCTTTACTATTCTATTCATTATCTATTAGTCTGAAAATTATACTCTTTTCATAAAATATAAAAGAAGGCTATCCGCCTATTTTATTTATATTTCTATCTTTTTCGTTATATTACATGTATAAAATATAAAAATACATTAATCATTAATAAAGCTTAAGAACCTAAAATTTTTTTTATTTATAATTTATATTAAATAAAAAAAATTTAGCAATTCTTTACCTTTACCCATGTAAAATAAAAGTGTCAAATATGATATGACAGGTTTTCGACAAACATAATGAAAGTTAATAAATCCATTCCAAAATGCACTAGTTAATGATTCTGAATTCTGAATAGAGCAACAAAAATTAATAATTATTTATTTTATTGAATCCAGGGTAAAATCATCTTTTTTTTATTATTCCTATCACTATCAAAATGCAAAATACTCCTTTTGTTATTTAGTTTTGTTATTTAAAATTCTTTATCTATTCTCTATGTATATAAAAACTTGTAATTAAAAATAAGTAATTAATTCAATAATAATTCATTTTTTTTTTTAGTTCGAATAAGTTTAGTTAGAATAAGTATTTTTTTCCTAGTATTTTTATTTGATCAATTCTAACTTTTTAATTTAAATATGTGAAGTATTTTGTAAAAATTCAGAATAGTTTAATAATTAAGAATAGAAAATTAAATTAATTAATTTAAGTTTTACATATATATATTTTCATTTATTTATTTTTTTTATTGACTGACTTATTTAAAAAGATATAAGAGCCGATGAATCAAAAACAAGAAATAATTAATTAGTAATTCAAAATTTTTTTTATGGAACATATATATCAATATTCATGGATTATACCTTTCGTTACATTCCCAGTCCCTATGTTAATAGGAGCGGGACTACTCCTTTTTCCGGCGTCAACCAAAAACCTTCGGCGTATGTGGGCTTTTCCAAGTGTTTTATTGTTAAGTATAGTTATGATTTTTTCAATCGATCTGTCTATTCAGCAAATAAATAGCAGTTTTATTTATCAATATATATGGTCGTGGACCATCAATAATGATTTTTCTTTAGAGTTCGGACACTTGATTGACCCACTGACTTCTATTTTGTTAGTATTAATTACTACAGTTGGAATTATGGTTCTTTTTTATAGTGACAATTATATGTCTTATGATCAAGGCTATTTGATATTTTTTGCTTATATGAGTTTTTTCAATACTTCAATGTTGGGATTAGTTACTAGTTCTAATTTGATACAAATTTATATTTTTTGGGAATTGGTTGGAATGTGTTCTTATCTTTTAATAGGTTTTTGGTTCACACGACCCATCGCATCGAATGCTTGTCAAAAAGCATTTGTAACTAATCGTGTAGGAGATTTTGGTTTATTATTAGGAATTTTAGGTCTTTATTGGATAACGGGCAGTTTCGAATTTCGGGATTTATTCAAAATATTCAATAACTTGATTTATAATAATCAAGTTAATTTTGTATTTGTTACTTTGTGTGCCTTTCTATTATTTTCTGGCGCAATTGCTAAATCGGCGCAATTTCCTCTTCATGTATGGTTGCCAGATGCTATGGAAGGGCCTACTCCTATTTCAGCTCTGATACATGCTGCTACTATGGTAGCGGCGGGAATTTTTCTTGTAGCTCGGCTTTTTCCTCTTTTCGTAGTCATACCTTACATAATGAATCTAATAGCTTTGATAGGCATAGTAACAGTCTTTTTAGGAGCTACTTTAGCTCTTGCTCAAAAAGATATTAAGAGGGGTTTAGCTTATTCTACAATGTCTCAATTGGGTTATATGATGTTAGCTCTAGGTATGGGGTCTTATCGAGGAGCTTTATTTCATTTGATTACCCATGCCTATTCGAAAGCATTGTTGTTTTTAGGATCTGGATCCATTATTCATTCAATGGAAGCTATTGTTGGTTATTCTCCAGACAAGAGTCAAAATATGGTTCTTATGGGCGGTTTAACAAAACATATTCCAATTACAAAAACTTCTTTTTTATTAGGAACACTTTCTCTTTGTGGTATTCCGCCCTTCGCCTGTTTTTGGTCCAAAGATGAAATTCTTAATGATAGTTGGTTGTATTCACCTATTTTCGCAATAATAGCTTCTTTCGCTGCGGGATTAACTGCATTTTATATATTTCGTATTTATTTACTTACTTTTGAAGGACATTTAAATGTTAATTTTCAAAATTACAGTGGGGAAAAAAATAGTTCATTTTATTCAATATCTTTATGGGGGAAACAAGGATCAAAAACGCTTAACAAAACTTTTCGTTTATTAGCTTTATTAACAATGAATAATAATGAAAGGACTTCTTTTTTTTGTAAGAACACATATCAAATTGATGGTAATGCAAAAAATATGACGCGGCCCTTTATTGCTGTTAATAATTTTAACACTAAAAGGATTTTTTCCTACCCCCATGAATCGGATAATACTATGTTATTTCCTATGCTTGTCTTGGTACTATTTACTTTGTTTATTGGAGCCATAGGAATTCCTTTCAATCAATTCAATCAAGAAGAAATCAATTTGGATATATTGTCAAAACTGTTAACTCCATCTTTAAACCTTTTGCATCAAAATGAAAAAAATTCTGTGGATTGGTATGAATTTGTAACAAATGCAACTTTTTCAGTCAGTATAGTTTTTTTCGGAATATTTATAGCGTCCTCTTTCTATAAGCCTGTTTATTCATCCTTACAAAATTGGAATTTCTTTAATTCGTTCGCTAAAGAAAAAGAAGGTCCGAAGAGAATTCTTTGGGACAAAATAATAAATGGAATATATAATTGGTCCTATAATCGAGGTTACATAGATTCTTTTTATCTAATCTCTTTTATTGGGGGGATAAGAAGATTAGCTGAATTAATTCATTTTTTTGATAAACGAATAATTGATGGAATTATCAATGGAGTTGGTGTTACCGGTTTTTTTGTAGGAGAAGGTATAAAATCTGTAGGAAGTGGTCGCATCTCTTCTTATCTCTTATTGTATTTATTTTATGTGTTAATCTTTTTATTAATTTACTATTATTTTTCTTTTCAATTTTTAAAATAAATAATAATATTTATTTATTCTATATTATTTTATTATTATTATTCTATTTATTATAATTTATTATATTATTATAATAGAATATTTAATTATTCTATAAACCATAAAAGATCTTTATTTTTTTTATCTATCAATATTTCTAACTTCGAATTTTCTTGATTCCCACCCAGATAAAAAGTTTCG
>CANTUQ010000571.1:25000-26192 GCA_947683425.1 Excoecaria cochinchinensis
ATGGGTCTTAAAATATATGTATATTGTATTGGCATGGCTATTGGATGCTTATGGCACACAAAAAATGAAGAATTGGCTTCAACGAAAATTGATGGGCCGGTGCTAGGCAAAGTGAACCTCTTTTCAGCATGCAGGGTGCAAGGCAGCACGCTGCTGGCCAGCGCACTGCGGCAGCGAGCGCACGCTGCTGCCCTGTGCGCTGCGGCAGCGGGCGCACGCTGCCTGGCTGGCCAGCGGGCTGCCTGGCTGCGCACGCAGCTGGCCAGCGCACTGCGACAGCGGGCGCACGCTGCTGCCCTGTGCGCTGCGGCAGCGGGCGCACGCTGCCTGGCTGGCCAGCGGGTTGCCTGGCTGCGTGCGCTGCCTGGCTGGCCAGCGGGCTGCCTGGCTGCGTGCGCTGCCTGGCTGGCCAGCGGGCTGCCTGGCTGCGCACGCTGCCTGGCAGGCCAGCGGGCTGCCTGGCTGCGCGCGCATGCTGCCTGGCTGGCCAGCGTGCGCGCGCTGCCGCAGCGTGCTGCCTGGCTGTGCTGGCCAGCGCGCGCGCATGCTGCCTGGCTGGCCAGCGGGCTGCCGCATAGTGCGCACGCTGCCTGGCTGGCCAGTGCGCGCGCATGCTGCCTGGCTGGCCAGCAGGCTGCCGCAGCGTGCGCACGCTGCCGCAGCGTGCGCGCGCTGCCTGGCTGGCCAGTGCGCTGCCGCAGCGTGCTGCCTGGCTGGCCAGCACGCTGCCTGGCGGCGCACGCTGCCTGGCTGGCCAGCGGGCTGCCTGGCTGGCCAGTGCGCTGCCGCAGCGTGCTGCCTGGCTTGCCAGCACGCTGCCTGGCGGCGCACGCTGCCTGGCTGGCCAGCGGGCTGCCTGGCTGCGCGCGCTGCCTGGCTGGCCAGTGCGCTGCCGCAGCGTGCTGCCTGGCTGGCCAGCACGCTGCCTGGCGGCGCACGCTGCCTGGCTGGCCAGCGGGCTGCCTGGCTGCGCGCGCTGCCTGGCTGGCCAGTGCGCTGCCGCAGCGTGCTGCCTGGCTGGCCAGTGCGCTGCCGCAGCGTGCTGCCTGGCTGGCCAGCGGGCTGCCTGGCTGACCAGCACGCTGCCTGGCGGCGTGCGCTGCCTGGCGGCGTGCGCTGCCTGGCTGGCCAGCGGGCTGCCTGGCTGCGCGTGCACGCATGCTGCCTGGCTGGCCAGCGGGCTGCCTGGCTG
>CANTUQ010000573.1:0-24056 GCA_947683425.1 Excoecaria cochinchinensis
GGGGTTATTGTCCAAGGGATCAGCAACAGATAGCAATGGAAGGAAATACGGAGAATCGGTCAACATCGACAGACCTAAGATGTTCCATGGCTAAAGACTAAAAATCAAAAGAAAAGAATAAAAGCCCCGCGGGTCGAAAACTGAAAAAAGACGGCCTTGCTAAAAATGGGCACCTCGTCAGGGTGAAAACCGAAAAAAGGCATCATAGGAAAAAATTAGAGGCTTGAGAGAAAATATCCAATCAAGAAAACCCGAGAGGGCTGATTGGAGACAGGAGTTTGATACATACAAGATATACTTTGAGATTAGATGTAGTTTTGCATTTTGAATAGATGTTAGATAATGATCATGTATAGAGAAATCATACCGTAATGTACACAATCTTTGCAAATACATGTGTTTATTATTTTCTAGTTCATTTATAAAAAGAGAAATATTGTTTATTGCTGAATGCATGAAATCTAAATGGCTACACTATGCTACTGCTCTCATCATCCGGATGTCTAAGTCAATGAGTTCTAGTATCAATTGCAGGACTAAGCACCTACCTCTTGAATGCATTAGTGGGAGTGAAAGAACAACCCCCGCTAGATGGCATAATAGTCTTCATCGATAGCTCGCCTAGAGGCCGTGATGTTTGGAGGTAAGAGCCGAAGATAAAGGTCCACCTTGGAAAGATAGGGATGCCTCACTACATCATTAATCCCTCTGAACTATCCAGCACAATGGGTAGTAATGTAAAAAGCATCCTCATGAAGCCCTAAGGAACCCAATCCTCATCCACCACCTTACCTAATCTAGCAACACATTCACTAAGAGAGGCAAGGGAATGCAATCGATGCTTAGGGAGAAAATGCCTTAGTGAATAATTGTCGATTACTCTAGAAGGGGGCTCTGATAGTAGCTTTAACTTTTCTTGCTGTCATGCCCTTAAAAAAAAAAAAACAGAGGCTGTTAGAGTTAAAAACCATAATTGGATCTCTAAGCAAAAGTTAGGCTAAAGGGCAGGGTGAAAACCTGGAAACAGGCAGTCTATCCTATAAAAAAAAATGAATAAAAGCCGTTGGAGTGGGTTGGGTCCATTCCAGGAAAAAATTAGGCACAGAGTTATGTGAAAATCCTCGAAGGGACGTATTTTCCGTTAAGAAAAGCTAGTGTGAAAATCCACAAGGGACGCACTACCTTTAAAGCAATGACTTTTGAAGCTTGGAGCGATAAGGGGGCATTACTTTGAATAACTTCCCTTTTTGCAGGTAGTGCATAATGCAGAACTTAATTCAGAGTCCTGGGGGCAATATGCTCATTGACCGGGGGGCAAAGATGCATGCGGGTCAGTTCTCTTTGAAAAGATTATGGGTCAGAGTCCATCAAGCCAAGACAATGATTTTCTAGATCCTTGGGTGCATCAGACAATGTGAGCAGCGGATCAGCACCCTCAACAAATCCCTTAGCCACCTAGGATGTGGTTTATCCATTTTTGCATCTCACATGCATCTTGCATGCATAAATCTCTTGCATATCCCCCTGTATAGCTTTGCACGTACATAGCCTTTTATGATGCCCGACATGTATTTGCATATGCTTGAGCTTGGTATATATTTTGCGTGTACATAATCTTTGCATAATTCTTCGCACATGTTTTCAATCCTTTACACGTGTAATTGCGCACACATAATTTTTGTACATTAATTTTTTTTGCGTGTGTTTCTTGTATATATTTTTGTATGTAAATTTTACACACATTGATTCCATTCGCACACACAATATTTTGTATACGTTGTTGTGTACATGACTTAGGAGGAAAAGTCCGAATAAGCCTCATGTTTAAAGGTGATCCAAGAGATGGGTTCAGCTCAACATCGTCGGACACTATATTCTGCATTGAATCAGGTGCATCTGTATGGAGGGGAACGCCTAGGACAAAATAAGCCTATTTATGCACACCATACCGAGGACAATCAAGTAAGTTTCTCTATCATAAGATGTATGCTCACACACATCACACAATAAGTGTACAAAATCCAACTTCAAATGTACAAAGGGTACAAATTCTCAGACAAAAATAAACAAAACAACAAAAACAGCAAAAAAATAAAAAAAAAACAAACAAAACAAAACGAAAAACAAAAAGAAGAAGATATTTTCAAGGCCTTGAAAATCCAACATACTGTAAAAATTCAAATACATCCAAAATGTGAAAATCCCAAAAATCATGTTAAGAGACACCAAAGACATTAAAATCTATCCGCCTGCAGGTAAGCAACAAAACCTCCAATCTAATTTTCCTCTGAGGGGGCTCCAATCTAATTTCCTCTGAGGGGTCTCAAATCCAATTTCCTCTCTAGGGGCTCCAATCTAACTTTTCTCTGAGGAGGCTCAAACCTATTTGCCTCTCTGGAGGCTCTACATCAAAGTATCTCACCCTTTCAAGAGGCATGCAGGTCTTTTCAACAAGGAGGCTCCGATTGGAGATGATAGAGGGATCGATATCTGGTATATCACAGTTGATAAGGGATCTCTAAGAGGATGATATTTGAACTTTGCAAGAAGATGATATCCGAACTTTGGAAGCCTGGAAAATGACTCGAGGCAATCATATTCCATAAATCCCTCTCTAAGAGAACAACCAACCGTCTTTCAGGGGGCACCCGTCTGACATCGACCCCAACAGGTATGTACTACCACAGGTAAGCATCTCTTTTATATACCCTGCACATTTGCTTTTCCCTTTTTTGCAGAGAAAAGAAAAAGAGAAGAAGAGGTTCAGGATAAGCGCCGGCAAAGAAAACGACGAACGAGTCATCATGCCGACCCAAGGATGGTCAATGGTCAGGTACTGGGCAAACCACATGGTGGTTAGCAAATCAGACACTACATCATTCAGATAATGGTTAATAGGTAGAAACCAAGCAGACCAGATGGAGGTCAGCAAATCAAAAGTCATACCTTACAGGCCGAATGGGGGTCGAAAAGTTGAAAATCACACATCTTGCAGATCGGATGGGGGTCAGTAAATCAAAAGTCATACCTTGCTAGTCAGATGGTGGTTAGTAAATTAAAAGACATGTCTTGCAGATCAGATGGAGGTCAGCAAACCAAAAGTCGTACCTTACAGGACGGATGGGGGTCAAAAAGTTGAAAATCACACATCTTGTAGATCGGATGGGGGTCAGTAAATCAAAAGTCGCACCTTACAGGCTAGACGGGGGTTAGAAAATTGAAAATCACACTTTTGGCAAATCGGATGGGGGTTAGCAAGATCATGTTGTGCTCAGAAGAGACCAGCAAAACAGAATATTCAATCACATGTCTTGTAGATCGGACGGGGATTAGCAAGGACACTGCGCGAGCCGAGATGAGGCCAGCAGAGCACATGCGGTAGAACAGATCGCAACGGGATTGTAGTTAGAGAACACTACATCTCACAGACACTGTGCAAGCCGAGACGAGGCCAGCAGAGCACACGCGGTAGAACGGATCGCAACGGGATTGTGGTTAGAGAACACTACATCTCACAGACACTGCGTGAGCTGAGATGAGGCCAGCAGATCACATGTGGTAGAATAGATCGCAACAGAGGTTGTAGTTAGAGAACATTGCATCTCACAGACACCGTGCAAGCCGGGATGAGGCCAGTGGGACACCAGCGATAGAACAGATTGCAACGGGATTGTGGTTAGATAACACTGCATCTCACAGACACCATGCAAGCCGGGATGAGGCCAGCGGGACACCAGCTATAAAACAGATCGCAACAGAGGCTGCATCTCACAGACACCATGCAAGCTGAGATGAGGCCAGCGGGACACCAACTATAGAACAGATCGCAACGGGATTGTGGTTAGATAACACTGCATCTCACAGACACAGTGCAAGCCGAGATGAGGCCAGCGGGACACTAGTGATAGAACAGATCGCAACAGGATTATGGTTAGATAACACTGCATCTCACAAACACAGTGCAAGCCGAGATGAGGCAGGCGGGACACCAGCGATAGAACAGATTGCAACGGGATTGTGGTTAGATAACACTGCATCTCATAGACATCGTGCAAGCCGGGATGAGGCCGGCTGGACACCAGCGATAGAATAGATCGCAACAGAGGTTGTAGTTAGAGAACGCTGCATCTCATAGACATCATGCAAGTCGAGATGAAGCCAGCGGGACACCTGTGATAGAATAGATCGCAATGGGATTGTGGTTAGATAACACTGCATCTCACAGACACCGTGCAAGCCGGGATGAGGCTAGCGGGATACCAGTAATAGAACAGATCTCAACAGAGGTTGCAGTTAGATAACACTGCATCTCACAGACACCGTGCAAGCCGAGACGAGGCCAGCAGGACACATGTGATAGAACAAATCGCAAGCGGGTTGTAGTTAGAGAACACTACCCCTCGCATCACTCAGATGCCGTGCAAGCCGAGACGAGGCTAGCGGTGCACACGCAATAGAACAAATTGCAATTGGGTTGTAGTTGGATAACACTGCCTCTCACGACAGTCAAGAATCTTGCGGGCGGAGACGAGGCCGGTAGGATGAAGGTGGTTGAATGAATCATCAAAGGGTTGCGGTAAAATACACTGCAACTCGGCAGCGAGGGGTCACCAGCTCGAATACCCCGTGAAAGGCAAAGGGCTACCTCAGGTACGCATCTTTTTCTTTCTTCTCTGAATTTTGGCTCATCTAGGCACTAGTGCACTAGTTTCCCCAAAATTGGGGGCAACCGTAGACATCGGGTCCAGAGGCAGCCCAGATCAGAGTTACCCAATGATGATAAGATGCCTGTTCACAGGCCAAAAGGTTAAAAGTGATAATTTTCTTTTCAAATTTGCATTTTAGATTGAAAAAATAAAAAATATTTTGAAAATTAGATTTGAAAATTGGAGTTTAGAAATTATAGTATTTTTAGTTAAATTTAAATTTGTTTTTAAAAAAAGCGCGACGCGTGGCCCGTCCCGTGCGCTGGGAGAGCGTGCTCGACCGACACCCGTCGCGCACGCCAACGAGGGTCGATCACCCCTGTTCCGCCGAAAAATGCCAATTTCGCCCAAAATTGATATTTTTCCAATTTTTTCACCAAAATTTGATTTTTTTATCCCATTTTTAGGGTTTTTAAGGGTTTTTTTTCCATTTTTAAAATTCAAAATAAATAATATCTGATTTAATTGAGTTTATTTTCATTAATTAGTTAGGTTTTCACTTTTTCTTCATATAAATAGAAAATGATGAAACTAAAAAAGGGGGGAATTTTCATTTTAGGGTTTTTTCTAATTTTCTCTTTTTCTTTTCAAAACTCTCTCTAGCTTTCACTGAATTTTTCCCCAACAAAATAAGAAAAATAATGCAATTGTTAATCTTGGTTTATATTTAATTAATTCTATTGATTATTTTTATTTGATTATTTATATTTAATTAATTTGATTGATTGTTTTTATTTAATTAATTTAATTGATAGATTAATTCCTTTAATTTATCTGATGGAATGTTTATTTGAATTGTTTAATTTATTCAATTAATTGCTTGTTTACATTATTTGATTTAATTTACTAACATTTTATTTTATACTCTTTTTATTCACCTCCAAAATTTATTTATTTCGCCTTGAGCGATATCTCCGATGCGGGCCAGAGGAACGAGAAACTAAGACCTTCGTATTCGGTTTACATTTCTTAATTACCGTATTTTCTTCATTATTTTATTTTTTATATGTTGTATGTAAAAAATGCATTTTAAACTTGTCCGTATTATAAAACACACATTATTTACAATAATTAAAATTGAGGATCTTTTATTAATAAAATGGACCAATGTCCTATTTCTATCCAATAAAATCTAACCATCAAAATGGAGAACTAATTTTCATAAAATGGGATCACTCATCCCGATTTTTTCACAATAAATGTCCAACAAATAGTTCTCTAATTTTTTAAGTCAATAAAAGGAATCAATGTTCCTAAAATTCAATAAATGACCCGATTTATGTATGATTTATTTTAAAGTGATCATTTATTTATGTTGGGCCCTTGTAATTTAAGTATTTGGGGCAAATTTTATTCTTGTAATATAATTTATTTGTTTATACGCTTTCTAATGTGAATGAAATGCGCTTTAATTTTAATGCATGATCGCGTGAGGAGAGGAGTGGAACTGCATTTCATTAAAAACTCATTTATAAAACTTATTTTAACTCATTAATAAAAGTAAAGTTCCGAACACCATATATGGTTTAGACCAATAGAGGTTAGAGACCTTTCCCAGTTTCTTGTAAACTGGGTGGCGACTCCAACACACCTCAAGGTGCCTTTAGGCGTCACTAGACTAGGTGATTCTCCCCAATGTCCTATTGGGAGGGATACACCGATGATGTCTCATGGCGCCCATGATCGAAAATGACGCGACCCAATCCCTCGAGCCCCAAAAGGTGGGCTCAATGAGGGTCTTGCTGGTCCGGGCACACGTCACAGTGGCGACTCCACTGGGGACGATCGAAACTTTGCTTCGAAAGTGAGTTAAGTTAAAATTATGAATGAGTTATTAATGAAACCAAAATTCCATTTCTTTTCAAAATTGCATTACATTATTTAGAGCCTTAGAATATGTTAGTTGGTCCCCTATTTACCCCGGTGCGTTCCTAAAATACGGCCTTACTTTCACTCATTGTAGGGAAGTGTTCGGGATAATCACCAGCCCAAGCCTCATGCTATTAATAGCATATCAAATGAAGACTAGATCGGCCGCTACGCTCGTGATGAGCTAGGCCCGTTGGCAGGGACCATGCTTGGGTAGACCTAAAGTAACACCACCCCTTGACTAAAGCTCATGTAATGGCCATAGAAACTTCCACTAGGTAATATGTACCTTAACAAATGTGCTTGTTACGTGGGCCCTTATATATTAAACCAATTCAAACATATTAACTGGACACTCATCAAAGGCTTTCATGCCCCGTTGGGCCCATTTCTAGTTTGTTTGAAAGGTCCAAATATATAATGGCCAAAATCCATACGCATGCGCTTTTAAATTAAGAGTGTTATGTTGCTGGTTTCTCACCATGCACCATACGCGCCCATTGGGTTCCCCGTTAACACATAGGTCAAGCCCACTTAGGAAAGAGACCGCACTACCACGTGTGTGGGAGTAACAAGGTTGGAAGGATTTATTTGCTTGCATGTGGTTGTCTATGTTGCATAAACACGATCATGCATCTTTCATGCCATTCACACATCATGCTAACAATTTGACTCTTGCAGCCATCATAGATTTGAGTCAATGGTCTAGGGGTCCAGACGGCCGATTGGCAAGGAGAGGTCAATTCTTCGAATCAATAGAGCAAGTCTCGCGTCGAGGTCTAGAGTCACTTTTGGATAGCATCAAATACTTAACTTCAGACATGGCCAACCTAGAGTCGAATGCCACCCAAGAGATAGACATGAGGGTCCAAGAATTGGAGCATAGATTTGATGAGTTTGAACGGAGAATGATGGCTATGATGGGCGACCTAACTGCTGCTCTAGTAGGTCAACGACCTGCTACTCCTGCTGGGGGGCAAGCCGAACAGGTTCATGCCAGCGAGGCACCTCCAGCAGCAGCCGTAGAGCTATTTCTAAATGTTGAGCCTAAAGGTTTGGGGAGCACAGGCCTGAAGAAGACTTTGTGGAAGACGACCATGAAGAATCCATGTCAGTAATGACCCGACCCCCTAATGAGGATGCTGCTTTGAAGAAAATAGAAGAAAAAGTAGAGGCCATGGCCCGATTATTGTCTGCCGGAAAGGGGATAAGCCCAAAAGATCGAGATTTGGATGATGAGGAGATGCTTCCTCAAAGATTCAGGATGCCCGACTTGCCCAAGTTTAATGGCACATCAGACCCCTCTGCTCATATCAAGCAGTATACTCTTGTGATGAAGGGTACCATGCTCACTAAGAGATAAAAAGTGGAGTATTTCAGCCTCAGCTTGACTGGGCCTGCTGTAGATTGGTACCATAGTCTAGACAGAAGAGCGAGAGAAGATTGGGACTTGTTAACCGAAGTGTTCCTTAAACAGTATGAATACAGCACCCGGATGGAGGTGACTTTGAAAGATTTGGAGCTCCTTCAGCAGAAACCTAATGAGTCATTCCATGAGTACCTTACTCGGTGGAGAAATCGGGTGATGGAAATGAGGAGGAAGCCGCATACCCCTGACCAAATTTGGTTATTCATTCGAAATGCGAGTCCATACCTAAGAGAGGGGCTGAGGATGAAGGGGCTCAGAGATTGGGAGTCTTTAAAGGACATCGCCATAGAGGCAGAAAGTGAACACATGGCCAAGAGGGCGAATAGCGAAAGGTTTGCTGAAAGGGGCTATAACAGTCAGGAGGTAAATGAGCGGGTAGTCTCTGGTAGTGGCGACAAGATTGAGGAGACAGCTAATATGTCGGCTGCGGGGGTAAATCGAAGGCACTTTTCAAATTTGGGTCGACCTCTCTCGTGGGTGTTAAAGAGACTGATTAAGGAGGGGAAGCTACAGCCCTTGCTGCCCAAGCCAGCCAAAACTCAAGGGCAGCCAGGTCATAAAAACGATGAGTATTGCGCTTTCCACCAACACACGGGGCATATGATATACCGTTGTGCGAGACTAAGACATGAAATTCAGGACTTGATTGACAGTAAGCAGATCACCGACCCTGAGAGGAGAGAGAAGAGGAAGAAAGCATGATGGGATTTCAAGACACAAACATGGAATTTCAGAAGGTGACTACCGCATAGCAAGCAGTAAGAGAGAAGACTTTCTATTAAATGTGCTCTTCCTTTTATTGTTGAACTTTTCAATTTATGTGTATGCAGTACTATTTACATTAATTACATCAATGACTTTTTGCTTATGTTTTCATGATTTCATTATACATGATCGCAACCACAAATTATTTGCATTTGATATTAACTTGATGAATACTGCCTTATCCAATCTCGAGATCCTATTAGCATCTGATATCACTCCTGAAGAGAGGAACGTTCTGAGAAATGAAAAAAAAAAGAAAGGAAAGAAAAAAAAAACCTTTGCCTGGACCTAGAAAGACATTAATAAGGGAATTATTGGGACAAACACTGCTTCAATACGCCGACATGACGACAAATAAAATTCCAAGAATTGTTTCTTTGCTTCTTCAAAATCAGGGACGCATACGATCTAGCCTGACAGACTCGACATCCGGTAAAAAAAAAGAAGAAAGAAAAAAGAGGGGGCTTAAACGAATGAAATTCTGGGCCTTTGCAAGAAGTAGATCATTAGAACCAAGTCTTAGAATCCATTCCTCTCAGCCATTTGAGTAATTACCACAAAACCAATCAAAATTGACCTTTGAACACCTGGGTCTAAGATGAGTAAGGCGAGGGCACTTGTAGCTAAACTTGAAAAGGGAACTCATTACCTTTAAAAAAAAAGTACAAAGAAAAAACAAAGAGCAAAATCACAGTTTTACCCTAAACCACGCGTGTGCCAACACTCACTTTTCATGCAATTCTTTTATCCTTTTATTTTCTCTAGCTCACATACTGCATTTCCTTATTTGAATTTCTCTTATTCATTTTGCATATGTTTTATTTATATGTCAGGTTAATGCAATTGTTAATCTTGGTTTATATTTAATTAATTCTATTGATTATTTTTATTTGATTATTTATATTTAATTAATTTGATCGATTGTTTTTATTTAATTAATTTAATTGATAGATTAATACCTTTAATTTATCTGATGGAATGTTTATTTGAATTGTTTAATTTATTCAATTAATTGCTTGTTTACATTATTTGATTTAATTTACTAACATTTTATTTTATACTCTTTTTATTCACCTCCAAAATTTGTTTATTTCGCCTTGAGTGATATCTCCGATGCAGGTCAGAGGAACGAGAAACTAAGACCTTCGTATTCGGTTTGCATTTCTTAATTACCGTATTTTCTTCATTATTTTATTTTTTATATGTTGTATGTAAAAAATGCATTTTAAACTTGCCTGTATTATAAAAATCACATTATTTACAATAATTAAAATTGAGGATCTTTTATTAATAAAATGGACCAATGTCCTATTTCTATCCAATAAAATCTCACCATCAAAATGGAGAACTAATTTTCATAAAATGGGATCACTCATCCCGATTTTTTCACAATAAATGTCCAAAAAATAGTTCTCTAATTTTTTAAGTCAATAAAAGGAACCAATGTTCCTAAAATTCAATAAATGACCCGATTTATGTATGATTTATTTTAAAATGATCATTTATTTATGTTGATCCCTTGTAATTTAAGTATTTGGGGCAAATTTTATTCTTGTAATATAATTTATTTATTTATTTATTTATACGCTTTCTAATGTGAATGAAATGCGCTTTAATTTTAATGTATGATCGTGTGAGGAGAGGAGTGGAACTGCGTTTCATTAAAAACTCATTTATAAAACTTAACTTAACTCATTAATAAAAGTAAAGTTCCTAACACCATATCTGGTTCAGACCAATAGAGGTTAGAGACCGTTTCCAGTTTCTTGTAAACTGGGTGGCAACTCCAACACACCTCAAGGTGCCTTTAGGCGTCACTAGACTAGGTGATTCTCCCTAATGTCTTATTGGGAGGGATACGCCGATGATGTCTCATGGCGCCCATGATCGAAAATGACGCGACCCAATCCCTCGAGCCCCAAAAGGTGGGCTCAATGAGGGCCTTGCTGGTCTGGGCGCGCGCCATATATAGGTTTTGAAAAATAGGGTAGTGAAGCAGTTTCGAATTTCTGTTTTTGTTTTGCTAAATTTTTGTATGTTACAGTGACAACCAATTCATTGCCACCGTAACCAATGTCAAGAGAAGGAATAATGTCTATTTTTGGATCTCACGGTCACAAAAAAATCATTGATGTAATGGCCGCAATAGCGGGTTAGTCGTGAATAGTATTTTCCGATGGTGAATAGTGCACTCGCGGAAGAAATTACACCCGGAGGCGAAAAATATTTTATTTGACCATCGGAAAATACTAGTCATGGTGAATCTAGTGGTAAAATTTGGAGGGAAAATGAGCTTAAATAGGTCACCAAAAGTCAAAAATAAAAAAAAAGATCTGTACCGTATTTAGGGACCCCGGCTTGACTAAAATTTGATCGAGCCTCTAAAAAAAAATAGTAAATGATCTCCAAAAGTTATTTTGAGAGTACGGATAAGTTTAAAATAATATTTAGAAATTTTTGGTAAAGAAAAATTAAAGTTATGGTAACACTGGAAATTGTCGAATCGGACCGATTAGAGTAAGCCAGTCTCGAAAACGGATTCTGATTGGTCTGAAAATTTTTGTGAAAGCTTAATTTATTATTTGGAGAATTTTGGAACTAGTTTGGAGTGAATTGGAGTTTGGGAAGGGGGAGAATTAATTTTGGTTTGATTAATGGGCTATTAAATTAAAATGGGCTTAGAATTAAAGTGGTTGGACCAACCCAACCCAAAAATCAGCCTATTTAAAGGCTAAAAAATCAGAAATCTGGAGAATTCAGCCCCTTCATCTCCCTCAAGTGGCCGAACTCCCTTCCTCCTCTTCCTCTCAAATTTTCTTCTTTTCTCCTTTAATTTCCTACCTAATTCAAGCCTCCCTAATAAAATTCAACCCCTCTCTAACACTATTGTAGCCTCTAATTTCTAATTTAGTGAAGAATTTGGGAAATTCCAAGGGGTTCAAGTTTAGGGTTTGAAGTGAGGTAAGAGAAATTGAAGGTTTTAAATTTAATTAATGGTTCTAATGGGTAAATTAGGATATGTGGAGAGCAAATATGTAGTTATTTTGTGGATAGCATGCATGATTTTTATGGTAGCTCAATTTTAAATTTTGGCCATACTTAGGAAATAAAGAAGGTGAAGGCACTCCAAGAGGAAGAGGCAAAGGCAAGGAAGTTTTGGAAGAGTAATTCAAGGAATTAAGGTGAATGGTTACAAATTCTATTTATTTCCAATGATTTAGAGTAAATTTAGTAGCTATGTGAAATAAATGTGTATAATTGAAATAAATGTGATAATAATGATTTATGATGTTAGAAATGATGAATTGGAGGGTTAATTGAAAAAGAAATAAATTCTAGGGTAGAAATCAAAGGGTGGCCGATTGGTATACCTAAGAACATTAGGGTATATTTTAGGTATATTTGTAGATTGACGAAGTATACATGTTTTGTTAAGATTGCTAATTGCTTTAAAAAAGAATAAATGGGTGGAATAGAATTTTTAATGGTAAAATTATGAGTTGGCCAAATGATTAACATGGAGAAATTATAGCCAAATTGGTTAATTTACTAAGTTTAAAAGCATAAAATGAATATAGGATGTTGGTTGTATGATAATTTATTTGGAATTTATTATGTATAAATGAATATTTTTTGAATTAATTAGTATATTATGTTTATATTAAAAATTAAGTTAATTGTGTAATTTAGTTGATAATATGGCATAAAATGAATAAAGAATAAAAATTGAGTATATAGTAATTTATTTATAATTTATTAATTAAAAATGAATATTCTAGAATAAAGTAGTACATTATGTTCATAATGGAAATGAAATGAAATTAGTAGGTTTAATGAAATTATGGTTGGAATGATCATGTTACTTAATAAATGGTGGAATAAATATGATTTAGTAAGAATATTATAAATGTTGGGTTATGTTAACATAATGGTATGTTGTAATAAAATATTGTGAATATTTATTTATCTTGCCCTTAGTAATAGTTTAGTAGTTAAATTTAGTTTAAGATATAATTGGCTAGCCATAGGGACAGTAAAATCGCGGTGTGAGTCATGGGGACTCACTATAGTAGGCCAATAGCGGTTTACAAAATTGAATGAACGTTCAAAATGTCAAATAAAATGCAATGTAAATTTGTTAGTGGTCCTACGGGGTCACTTTTGAATGTCGATCTATAGGGTTCACGTCCCACATATCCGGTTCAGAAGTTTCTACTGGACCGATATTAGGGAAAAATTTGTAAAAATGAGTAAAATTAATTGAACCCGGACTAATGTATGAAAAAGATGGAAAAAAAGGACTAAAATGTAATAAATTATGAAGTTTAGAGACGAATTGGCAAAAGTAATATTTATATGGTAAATAAAGGTAAATTAAATAAAAAGAAGTTTAATGGGTAAAAATACTAATTTAAATAAGTATTTAAGGACTAAATCGGAAAATGTAAATTTAAATTAACTAAATTGGAAAATAAGATAATAATGTAATAGATTAGTATTGTAGGAAGTGAGTGAAATTAAATAAAGAATTAAATAGATTAGTATATAATTAATGATTCTTGAATATATATAGATAAAAGATTAATATGAGAAATTTATAATTAAATAAGTAACTAGTTTGATTAGATAGTTATATGGAAATTAATATAAGTAGTTAATAATAATAATAATAATAATAATAATAATAATAATAATAATAATAATAATAATAATAATAATAATAATAATAATAATGACAATAAAATTCATATGGTGAATAAATTAATTAATGAGCTTTAAAGCAAGTTGAATGTTTGGTATAACTAGATATAACATTTAATTTTATATAAATTAGGAATAGATATTTCAAATATTATATTGAAATTATATATTAGATAGATGGAAATTCTTAGAATTGTAACCACCACTGAGCATAATTAATGCTCAGCACGTAGTTTATGTTGACTGCGTGTAGGTACAGGCTAGGCGTGGAGCAAGCATACTGCTTTTTGGAAGACTGCTGGGACTAAGCTTGTACCAGATATTTTGTAATTATTAATGTATGGCATGTATATACTTTTGTATGGTGGTGTAAATTTTGGATTATGTAATTTATGGTGTGGATTGGATATTAATATTTAGTGGATATTATGAGACTGTTTATGGTGTTTGGATGATAAGAAAATATTATATATTGTTGTTGTGCCCGTGCGGGTTGCGATTTGTTGAATTTTTGTAGGTTGGGTAGGTTGATATTGTAGCTGTTATGCTGCCAAAATTTTTATAAATAGGATTAATAAGTTGGATAGTTATAGGTCATCGTTTAAGCATATTAAGTCATTAATTAAATAGTTAAGCACAAATTTTTAGCGAAATAAATTTATTCTCATATAAGCTTAAGTAATAATATTACTATATGACATAACTACTAAAGTACATTAGAAAAGTTATATAAGGGTACGTTAGAAAAGTTATATAAGGGTGTTACATTTTATTGGTATCGGATTTTGAAGATGGATTGAATGTATATACATGCCAATGTGAAATGGAAAGTGATTATTAATCTAATGTATGCTTGCTCCTTCTGTTATAGTGAAACATCGCTTCTGAGGAAGGGTGCCGTGAAGGTGATGTAGAGAGCGCCGCTTCTGTTAGTGCTGGGCGAGCTGAAACGCCGCAGCCACGGGCTACTCCATCAGCTGTGCCACCGCCTCCTCCACCTCAACCAGACTTTTTAAATGTGATGGCGAAATATATTCAGCAGAGATTGCAGGCACAGCCGCCCCAGCCTCAGGTTCCTGAGCAGCTCCCAGCTCCACCTAAAAGGAAACCTATTTTAGAGCAGTTAAAGAGACTTGGAGCAGAAGATTTTTATGGGAAAGATCCGATGACTCCAAAACAAGCTGAGGCATGGTTGTTTAGAACAAAGAGACTGTTCGAGATCACTCACAGCCCTCCGGAGGAGATGTTTGAGGGGGCAGTTGCTCTTCTTCAGGGCCCCGCATTTATATGGTGGGATACGGTACGAAAGCATACTCCAACAGATCAGTTGATATGGGAGTTTTTCTTAGCTCAGTTCGAGAAAAAGTACGTTGGGGCAGAGTACATAGCTTCGATGCAAGATGCTTTTTGGAGATTGAAGCAAGGTAATAAGACTGTGCCTGAATATGAGCGAAAATTTGAGCGATTAAGTTCTTATCTGGATGATACATTAAAGACAGAGGATAGACTGATGTAGAGATTTGAGAGAGAGTTGCATAATCGTATTAGACAGATAGTTGCAACTCAGAGACATCCTGATTTAAGGGCTTTGGTTGATGCTGCTATAAAAGTGGAGATGATCCAGGCTGACGAAGTTGAAAGACAGACTCGGTTTCAACAGAAAAGGAAATCGGGTCAATCCAGTGGCATCGGGAGTCAGAGTAAGAGATCAAGAGGACCACCACCTACACAGAGTAGGGGATCTATGGCACCATCCCGTGGTCAAAGAAATCCAGTTGCCAGTAGTATTCCAACTTCTTCAGTGGGCAATGCCTCTAGAGGTAGAGGACGGGGCTCAGTGCAGCAGTGTGAGCATTGTGGCAGATTCCACCCGAGAGAGTGTAGATTTCTGACCAGGGCCTTTTTTAGATGTGGCTCAAAAGAGCATCAGGTGAAAGGCTGTCCAGAGATGCAGGGTTCCACAGCCACTTCTCCTGCCCCAGGTTCGGGACCCACTGCGAGTAGAGGTAGAGGCAGAGGGTCCTCTTCACAGCCAGCCACATCCAGACCTACCATTCAGCATCAGCAGGGTCGAGCCATGGGTCGTACATATGCTGTCAGAGCTAGAGAGGAAGAAGATGCCCTAGATGTGATAGTAGGTAAATTTATGCTTTTATCTGATACTGTTTATGCACTGATCGACTCAGGTTCCACACATTCGTATATAAACACTGATATTGCACGGGAAAAGGGTTTGAGAGACTCACAATTAGATCGGGATATATTAGTCAGCAATCCTTTGGGGCATAGCGTGGTAATCAATAGAGTGTATAGAAACTGTCCTGTGAGTGCACAAGGGTATGTTTTTTTAGCAAATTTAATTGAACTCCCTTTTCGAGAGTTCGACGTTATACTGGGGATGGATTGGTTATCTGCCCCCCAAGCGACTGTAAACTGCAAGAAAAAGAGACTGACACTCAAGACTCCAGATAATCAGGAGATTACCGTTATGGGTAAAAGAACATATTTCCTCTCAAATTTGATATCTGCCATGGCTGCTAAAAGAATGATAAGGAAGGGATGTATTGCCTATCTGTGCTACGCAATAGAAGTCAAAAAGGAAGCTTTAAAGGTCACAGATGTACCTACAGTATGTGAATTTCCATAAGTATTTCCCGAAGTATTACCTGGACTGCCTCTTGATAGAGAAGTGGAGTTCACAATTGATGTAGCTCCAGGTACATCACTTATTTCCATTACTCCTTATAGAATGGCGCCTACAGAGCTCAAAGAATTAAAAGTTCAGCTGCAAGAATTACTTGATAAGGTATTCATCAGACCTAGTACTTCACCCTGGGGAGCTCCAGTATTATTTGCGAAGAAGAATGATGGGACACTCAAATTGTACATCGACTATAGACAATTAAATAAAGTTACAATCAAGAACAAGTACCCACTTCCGAGGATCGAAGACCTGTTCGATCAGCTGAAAGGTGCAGGCGTATTCTCCAAGATAGACTTGAGATCGGGATATCACCAGCTGAAGGTAAAGGAAACGGATGTACCTAAGACTGCTTTTCGCACCAGATATGGCCATTATGAGTTTTTGGTCATGCCATTTGGGCTTACTAATGCACCAACAGCCTTTATGGACCTGATGAATAGAATCTTCCATCCATATTTGAATTAATTCGTGGTGGTATTCATCGATAATATTCTGGTGTACTCAAAAACTCTACAAGATCATGACAGGCACTTACAGATTGTTCTGCAGACTTTAAGGGAGAAACAACTGTATGCAAAGTTTAGTAAGTGCGAATTCTGGTTAAATGAAGTATCCTTCTTGGGTCACGTAGTATCAGCAGAAGGTATAAAAGTGGATCCAAAGAAGATTGAAGCTATTTTGCAATGGGGAACACCTAAAAATGTTACAGAAGTCTGAAGTTTTTTGGGATTAGCAGGTTATTACAGAAGATTTGTGAAGGGTTTCTCCACTATTGCAGCGCCACTAACCAAACTATTACAGAAGAATGTTAAGTTTGAATGGACTGATAAATGTCAGGGAAGTTTCGAGAAACTTAAAAGTATGTTGACGGAAGCTCCCATATTGACTCAACCTGAATCGGGTAAAGATTTTGTAATCTACAGTGATGCCTCCAGGAATGGTTTGGGCTCCGTATTAATGCAGAAAGGCAAGGTGATTGCATATGCCTACCGTCAGCTCAAGACTCATGAAAAGAATTACCTTATGCATGATCTCGAGCTCGCAGCCATTGTTTTTGGGCTGAAGATCTGGAGACATTATCTCTATGGTGAAAATTGTTATATCTATACAGATCACAAGAATTTAAAGTATCTATTGACTCAAAAAGAGCTAAACTTGAAACAAAGGCGCTGGTTAGAACTTATAAAAGATTATGATTGTCTGATCGATTACCACCCAGGGAAGGCAAATGTAGTTGCAGATGCCCTTAGTAGGAAATTCATGGTAGCCCTTCGAGCTATGAAGGTCAAATTGGGCATTGCACAAGATGGAGCCTTAATAGCTGAAATGATGGTGAAACCAGATTTTCTCCAGGAAGTTAAAATTGCTAAAAAATAAGATGATTATTTGTCCTCTATCATGAATCGGGTAAAGGAAAAGGGTGATGATAACTATTCCCTGGGCACTGATGGAAACTTATATTATAAGCGTAGGATGTGTGTTCCTGATCAGGCGGAATTGAAGAAGAAAATCTTGACCAAAGCGCACCATAGTAGTTATGCCATGCATCCTGGTGGTAATAAGATGTACCAGGACTTGAAGGCGCAATACTGGTGGCCAGGCATGAAGCAGGACGTAACAGAATTTGTAGGCAAGTGCCTAATCTGCCAACAAGTCAAAGCAGAGCACTAGGTACCATCAAGTTTACTTCAGCCTATTTCGATACTGGAATGGAAATGGGACAGAGTGACAATGAATTTTGTGACTGGACTTCCACTCACAAGGAAGAAGCATGACTCCATTTGGGTGATTATCGATCGATTAACTAAATCAGCACACTTTTTACCAGTCAGGATGGATTTCCCATTAACCAGATTGGCAGAAATTTACATAAATGAGGTAGTAAGGCTGCATGGGGCGCCATCATCTATTATTTCTGATAGAGATCCAAGGTTTACCTCCTAATTCTGGAAGAAATTACAAGAAGCACTGGGAACAAGGTTCATTTCAGTACTGCATTCCATCCCCAGACTGATGGACAGTCCGAACGGGTGATTCAAGTACTGGAGGACATGTAGATGTTGCGCCCTCGAGTTTGGAAGTAATTGGGAAAAGTATCTGCCATTGACGGAGTTCTCATATAACAATAGTTATCAATCCAGCATTAAAATGGCACCATACGAAGCATTGTATGGAAGAAAATGTAGAACCCCTCTGTGCTGGACATAACTGAGTGAAAGGAGATTAGTGGGATCAGATTTGATTCGGGAAACCGAAGAGAAAGTGAAAATCATCAGAGATAGATTGAAGGAAGCTTCGGATCGTCAGAAGTCATATGCTGACTTGAAAAGGAAAGATATTGAATTTCAGATTGGTGACAAAGTATTCTTGAAGGTATCCCCATGGAAGAAGGTTCTGAGGTTTGGGAAAAAGGGTAAACTCAGTCAAAGGTTTATAAGTCCATATGAAGTTATTCAATGAGTAGGACTTGTTGCTTATCGATAGAAGCTGCCTCAAGAACTGGAAAGAATTCATGATGTCTTCCACGTATCCATGCTTAGAAGATATCGGTCTGATCCTAGCCATGTCATCAAGCCAGAGGAGATACAAATCTAGTCTGATTTAACTTATGAAGAGCATCCGGTGAAAATATTGGACAAAGAAATCAGACAACTCCGAAATAAGCAAATCCCACTGGTTAAGGTTTTGTGGAATCATCATAATGTAGAAGAAGTCACGTGAGAACCAGAAGCTGCAATGAGACAACAGTATCCGCAACTCTCTGATACAGGTAAAATTTCGAAAACGAAATTTTATTAAGTAGGGGAGAATTGTAATAGCCGCAATAATGGGTTAGTCGTGAATAGTATTTTCCGATGGTGAATAGTACACTCGCGGCAGAAATTACACCCGGAGGCAAAAAATATTTTATTTGACCATCGGAAAATACTAGTCATGGTGAATGCAGTGGTAAAATTTGGAGTGCAAATGAGCTTAAATAGGTCACCAAAAGTCAAAAATAAAAAAAGATCTGTACGGTATTTAGGGACCCGGGTTTGACTAAAATTTGACTGAGCCTCTAAACAAAAATAGTAAATGATTTCCAAAAATTCTTTTGAGAGTATGGATAAGTTTAGAATAATATTTAGAAATTTTTGGTAAAGAAAAATTAAAGTTATGGTAACACTGGAAATTGTCGAATCAGACCGGTTAGAGTAAGCTAGTCCCGAAAACGGATTCTGATTGAATTGAAATTTTTTGCAAAAACTTAGTTAATTATTTGGAGAATTTTGAAACTGGTTTGGAGTGAATTGGAGTTTGGGAAGGGGGAGAATTAATTTTAGTTTGATTAATGGGCTATTAAATTAAAATGGGCTTAGAATTAAAGTGATTGGATCAGCCCAGCCAAAAGATTAGCCTATTTAAAGGCTGAAAAATTAGAAATCTAGAGAATTCAGCCCCTTCATCTCCCTCAAGTGGCCGAACTCCCTTCCTCCTCTTCCTCTCAAATTTTCTTCTTTTCTCCTTTAATTTCCTACCTAATTCAAGCCTCCCTAATAAAATTCAGCCCCTCTCTAACACAATTGCAGCCTCTAATTTCTAATTTAGTGAAGAATTTGGGAAATTCCAAGGGGTTCAAGTTTAGGGTTTGAAGTGAGGTAAGAGAAATTGAAGGTTTTAAATTTAATTAATGGTTCTAATGGGTAAATTAGGGTATGTAGAGAGCAAATATGTAGTTATTTTGTGGATAGCATGCATGATTTTTATGGTTGCTCAATTTTAAATTTTTGCCATACTTAGAAAATAAAGAAGGTGAAGGCACTTCAAGAGAAAAAGGCAAAAGCAAGGAAGTTTTGGAAGAGTAATTCAAGGAATTAAGGTGAGTGGTTACAAATTCTATTTATTTCCAATGATTTAGAGTAAATTTAGGTTATGTTTAAATAGTAGCTATGTGAAATAAATGTGTATAATTGAAACAAATGTGATAATAATGATTTATGATGTTAGAAATGATGAATTAGAGGGTTAATTGAAAAAGAAATAAATTCTAGGGTGGAAATCAAAGGGTGGCCGATTGGTATACCTAAGAACATTAGGGTATATTTTGGGTATATTTTAGGTATATTTGTAGATTGACAAAGTATACAAGTTTGTTAAGATTGCTAATTGGTTTAAATAAGAATAAATGTGTGGAATAGAATTTTTAATGGTAAAATTATGAGTTGGCCGAATGATTAACATGGAGAAATTATAGCCAAATTGGTTAATTTACTAAGTTTAAAAGCATAAAATGAATATAGGATGTTAATTGGGTGTATGATAATTTATTTGGAATTTATTATGTATAAATGAATATTTTTAGAATTAATTAGTATATTATGTTTATATTAAAAATTAAGTTAATTGTGTAATTTAGTTGATAATATGGCATAAAATGAATAAAGAATAAAAATTGATTATATAGTAATTTATTTAGAATTTATTAAATAAAAATGAATATTCTAGAATAAAGTAGTACATTATGTTCATAATGGAAATGAAATGAAATTAGTAGGTTTAATGAAATTATGGTTGGAATGATCATGTTATTTAATAAATGGTGGAATAAATATGATTTAGTAAGAATATTATAAATGTTGGGTTATGTTAACATAATGGTATGTTGTAATAAAATATTGTGAATATTTTTTTATCTTGCCCTTAGTAATAGTCTAGTAGTTAAATCTAGTTCAGGATATAATTGGCTAACCATAGGGACAGTATAACCGCAGTGTGAGTCATGGCGACTCACTATAGTAGGCCAATGGCGGTCTACAAAATTGAATGAATGTTCAAAATGTCAAATAAAATGAAATGTAAATGTATTGGTGGTCCTACGGGGTCACTTTGGAATGATGTGGATCTAAGGGGTCCATGTCTCGTATATCCAGTTTGAAGATTTCTACTGGACCGATACTAGGGGCAAATTTGTAAAAATGAGTAAAATTAATTGAACCCGGACTAATGTATGAAAATGAAGGAAAAAAAGGACTAAAATGTAATAAACTATGAAGTTTAGAGACGAATTGGCAAAAGTAATATTTTGGTAAATAAAGGTAAATTAAATGAAAAGAAGTTTAATGGGTAAAAATAATAATTTAAATAAGTATTTAAGGACTAAATCGGAAAATGTAAATCTAAATTAAATAAATTAGAAAATAAGATAATAATGTAATATATTAGTATTGTAGGAAGTGAGTGAAATTAAATAAAGAATTAAATAGATTAGTATATAATTAATGATTCTTGAATATATATAGATAAAAGATTAATATGAGAAATTTATAATTAAATAAGTAACTAGTTTGATTAGATAGTTATATGGAAATTAATATAAGTAGTTAATAATAATAATAATAATAATAATAATAATAATAATAATAATAATAATAAAAATAAAATTCATATGGTGAATAAATTAATTAATGAGTTTTAAAGCAAGTTGAATGTTAGGTATAACTAGATATAACATTTAATTTTATATAAATTAGGAATAGATATTTCAAATATTATATTGAAATTATATATTAGATAGATGGAAATTTTTAGAATTGTAACCACCACTTAGCATAATTAATGCTCAGCACGTAGTTTCTGTTGATTTCGTGTAGGTACAGACTAGGCGTGGAGCAAGCATACTGCTTTTTGGAAGACTGCTGGGACTAAGCTTGTACCAGATATTTTGTGATTATTAATGTATGGCATGTATATACTTTTGTATGGTGGTGTAAATTTTGGATTATGTAATTTATGGTGTATTGGATATTAATATTTAGTGGATATTATGAGACTGTTTATGGTGTTTGGATGATGAGAAAATATTATATATTGTTGTTGTGCCCGTGCGGGCTGCGATTTGTTGAATTTTTGCAGGTTGGGTAGGTTGATATTATAGTCGTTATGCTGCCAAAATTTTTATAAATAGGATTAACAAGTTGGATAGTTATAGGTCATCGTTTAAATATATTAAGTCATTAATTAAATAGTTAAGCACAAATTTTTAGTGAAACAAATTTATTCGCATATAAGCTTAACTAACAATATTATTATACGACATAACCACTAGCGTACGTTAGAAAAGTTATATAAGGGTACGTTAGAAAAGTTATATAAGGATATTACAATTGCCACCGTGACCCCCTCTGTTTTGACTATTTTATATGTTTTTCTTTCCGAATTGAACCCGTATTGCACCGGAACTTTTCGAGATCTATCCGATGCATGTTTAGGACTAATAAATGAGTATAAGAACAGTTTTCACTTGGAAAATACACATGAATAGGATTCAGATTAATAGCAAGCTAATGAAGTAACGATGTATATTTTAGGGATTGAAGTGAATGAGATGTGTAAGAGTACGATTATATGTTTATAGTGAATATGTGTAAATGAGATATGTTCAATGAATGTGTGGTTCAAGCATTTGCCTAGCATTATTATATGATGCATGAATTGATATGACATAGACGGTACTAGAATGTATTATCATGCAAGATATTTAATGATGTTATATTGGTTCATGTGGATATATGAGTGATTATATATATAATAATGATAAATGTGATTTAAGGCTTTGATCTTATGAATTTCTTATTTATATGGAGACACGGGTGAGTATGCGTGTCTATATATATGTACAAACAATTTGTATGAATTGAATGATGAAATGTGAAATTGATAATAAGTTATATGTGTACATAAATGAATAGTATTAAGAGCTATCTGATATTTGTTTAACGCAGTTTTGCGAAGGTTTATATCATGAGAATCTGGTTTAAGTAAATGAGTCAGTTGTCTATCCTGCAAGTCGAGTCATGGATAGACAGGTATGCCTATAGGGTCTGTGACGCCCGTTCCCTAATGACAGACTAGCTCAGCTAATCTTGGTTAGAGAAGGCCGCACACACACACAACAAACACATGCTTAACCTGAATAATAAAATTTCATGACATACAATCTTAACTCATGCATCACATGCCAACTACTTATAGTGCACTCTTCATAGCCACACGCATTACACACACTTATTTATACTCTTAGGCCAACATTCATAGTTATTAGATTATTACATGCCTTTACATATCCGATATACATTCTGATTACACAAAAGCTTATACAAAAAGGATCCCAAAATATCAGCCCAAAACCTACACTTTCTACTTCCTACTGTTGACCGTACAAAATGCGGGGGAGTCCTCCGATCACCTCTCGTCCGTACCTGCACGGATTAGAGTAAATCCATGCTAAGCAATAACGCTTAGTGGGGAACTCATGTATAACAAATAATTTATCACACATCAGAAACATCATACATTACATACTAGAATTCATGCCAGAACAATTATTATCATAGCGTGTACCATTTCAAGCATAGTAATGTTCGTTACTATATTCAGTCAAAGCATCATTCACTTATTCACATATCCACATCACATGCTTTATTATATTACAGTCACTTCCATTTAATATTTGATTAGTCAGTTAGCCTGCAATTCAATGACGCGGATAACGGGTATCGCATTGGTACCACTCAGGTACTAGAATCTTATCGAGATTACACTTACGCATGGGTACCCTCAGGTACCAAAATATCATTCCACTTATAATAAAATCCAGCAAGGATTATTCACATTATTTTCGCATTGTGATTCCCATGGAATCAGACACATTAAACGCATGGGGCTGCAGCACTTGACCCTATAGGCATGCCTAACTATCCACTACTTGACTCGCAGGCTTAAGTTGTTAAACAAATTATTCAGTTCACATTGATCACTTTTCACATCACATACGTAGATAGCCCATACCACATTCACTTTACACATTCGCATTAGCACATAGCTAAGCATTACACTTGCATTC